>JARBWK010004433.1:0-10374 GCA_030556195.1 Anolis apletophallus
CTGGAGCCATGAGATTTCTTTTAGAGGCACAAGCACAAACAAACAAACCTCAAAATATATGTTTACACTGTAGGTGAAAATGTTTTTACTAACCTTCTTTAGTTGACACTTCATACAATGTGACACCACTTAAACTGCCATAGCTCAATGATATGAAATCCTGGAGTTTATAGTTTGGTGAGGCACCAGTATTCTGGCAGAGAAGGCTAAAGATCTTGTAAAACTATAACAACAACAACAACAACAACAACACTTTATTTATAACCCACCCTATCTCCCCTGGGGGACTCCCATGATTCTACACTCAGCATTGAACCATGGCAGTTAAAGTGATATCAAAGTGTGTCTACAGTGCAGAGATACCCTCAGGTTATGGATGCTCATGCTTCAAACTTCTCTAAGGTACTACAATATGCCTTTGATACTAATATTCCAGATTATCATGACTGTTTGGGGGCTGGACAATAGTTTGAGGGTAAAAAGATCAAATCCCTATGAGCTCTGCATATATTTTATTTGTAGCGAAAAATAGAAATGAAAGAACAATATAATATTTAAAACAAAGAACTATATTAACCAACATACACTTAACTAGTATTTTATTTATTTATTTATTTATTTGCCATGCTTCTATACTGCCTCTCTCAAGGCGGTGAACAAGCAGCAACAAGTGCCCATACACAATACATAACAAGATAAAAACAGTCATATAAAAACATAAAATTAACAGTTAAAAACTACAAAATACAAATCTCAGCTCCACAATCTTAACATCAGTTTCCGTTTCGTCGTCATAGTAATCCTTGATCTCGATTAAAATCCGTCTGTGAATGCTTGCTCGAAAAGCCAAGTCTTGACTTTCTTACGAAATGTCAGGAGGGAGGGGGGGCGATCTGATGTCACTAGGAAGGGAGTTCCAAAGCTGAGGAGCCGCCACTGAGAAGGCCCTGTATCTCGTCCCCGCCAGGCGCACCTGTGAAGCAGGCGGGACCAACAGCAGGTGTCACGATCACGGACTTAGCGGGCCCCTTAATCACACACACAGAGACGTACTGAAGGCTAACTACTTTATTGAGTATAAAAACAGTTCCAAAGAATATATAGTTCAATGATAAGCAATTGTCCAAAAGGTAGCAAGCAAGATTGTCCAAAGTAATGTAGCAAAAAGGCTTGAAGCTTGGCAAGGCTCGCAATTCAATGCGGTTCAAGAAACAAGGCAGGGCTCCAAATCCAATGCGGATCAAGAAACAAGGCAAGGCAAATGCAAGGCAAGGCTTGATGACCACGGCTTAGCTTGTGGTCCCACTCCGCTTCACGCCTATCCAGGAAAGACGTGGCGGAGAACTGAGGATGCGTTCCCACGGATCCTATACTTAATCCTTGACCGAGGTCCGCGACGCTCTAGGCTTCTTCGTCTCCAATCTCTGCTCACGGACCTCGGTCGGTCTAGGACCCTAGACCAAGCTCTCCTGGTAGACTCAATGTCCCGTCTCCTATCGAAGGAGCCGACCTTGCCTCTCAGCAGCTGTGTCGCTATCTTCCTGAGAACTTTCCTCCCAGCACTTTCCCACTCGGCTTCATCCATGTTTTCACTTTCAAGCTCTTGGGAATTCCTCCCCCCAGGGTGTTCATAACTCCCTTCGCTGCTTCCCATCTCCACCTGGTGATCGGAATCTATGCTAGGCCCAAACATCATCTCATCCCATGCCAAGCTCTCTGTGGGCGAATGAGGCCCATCCGAAGGGCCCTGTGCTTCACCCCAATCATCTAGCTCATCCTCTGAATCCACATCTGCTGCTGCAGGCCCTAATGCTAATGGAACCCCAGGACCTATTCCCTGCCCTCCAGGCACAAACGAGAACTGCTGTGCTACACTATCCCCCCCCCCCTCAGGGCCCCTCCGAGGCCGCCCCCGAGGTTTGGGTTTGTCAGGGTACTTGCGGTGAAAAACGAGCCACCAGATCCGGAGCATGGACATCCCGAGCCCGGTCCATGAACGTTCTTCCGGGCCCAGGGGGCGGCTGCGTCACGTCAGGCCGCACCCCCTTCGCCGGGCGGAGCAACAAACGATGAAACACCGGGTGGAGCTTCATGTCCGCTGGGAGTTGTAGTTTGAAGGAAACAGGCCCCACCTTCTCCAAAACTTTGTAGGGACCCAAAATCTCGCCCAGCTTGCGGCTGGGTCGCTGCGTGCAGCAAATTCTTGGTGGACAGCCAAACTTTATCCCCACGAGGATCTCAGGACCCTCCTGGCGCGCCGATCAGCCATCCGCTTGTAGTCAGCCTTCGCCTGGTCCAATTGAGTGCGTAGCAAGTCTTGAGTGCAGTGAGCTCTCGAAGCCAATCCTTAGCCTCCGAAACGTCCCCAGACGGGTCCACCGGCAGGTAGAACCGAGGGTGGTGTCCATAGTTCGCAAAGAAAGGAGTCTCTTTGATGGATTCTCTGCGTCGCATTGTTGTAAGCAAACTCTGCCAAGGACAACAAGGACGCCCAGTTGTTTTGCTGATAGTTGACATAGCAGCGCAGGTACTGCTCCAAGGTGGCATTAACCCTTTCGGTTTGCCCATCGGTCTGCGGGTGATGAGCCGTGGACATCCGCACATCAATCCCCAGCAACTTCTGGACAGCCTTCCAGAACTGGGAAGTGAATTGGGTGCCCGGTCCGTCACCAAGCTCTGTGGAAGTCCATGCAGCCGAAACACATGTTGCACAAACATATCAGCAGTCTCTTTGGCAGTAGGCACCCCCACACAGGGGATGAAGTGTCCCATCTTGGTGAAACAGTCCACCACGACCAGTATCGTGGTGAAACCCTTGGATTTGGGGAGGTCGGTGATGAAATCAGCTGAAATCATCTTCCAGGGCGCAGAGGGGGTCGGGAGCGGCTGGAGCAAACCGGTCGGCTTGCCCCCCTGGTTCTTAGCCTGGTGGCACACAGGGCAGGATCCCACATAGTCCTCCACATCCCTCCGCACTTTAAGCCACCAAAAGTCCCGTAGGACCAGTTGCAGAGTCTTGAAAAGCCCAAAATGGCCTGCGGCCCGGCTATCGTGGCAAAGCTTGAGAATGTCCTCCCGCTCGGGCCCAGGGGAAACATAGACCGAGTCCCGGTGGTAGAGCACCCGTTCTTTACCTGGAAAGGGGCTGGGGCCTCTTGGTCAGCTGCTCTTGCACCCACGGGTCGGTCCGCTGGCGAGCGTGGACACAAACACTCAAAGGTCTCTTGTCTCCCGGGGGCCGGCGGGGCTGCTGGAGGATGGACAGGGAGCGCCCGAGCAGCCGCAAAGTTCTCCGCTTTGAGCAACCTGGCCTCCGACGGCCCGGCCCCATCACGAACGTACTCCGGCTCGGGACAACGCATCAGCTTGCTTGGTCTGCTTGGGGTCACATAGTGAATGCGGAAATTGAATCGCTCAAAGAACAGGGACCATCTATGTTGCCTCTGGTTCAATTTGCGCTGGGTCTTCAAGTGCTCCAAGTTCCGGTGGTCGGTATGAACCTCCACCGGGAACTTGGCCCCTTCAAGCAGGTGTCTCCAGACTTCAAACGCCACCTTGATGGCCAAAAGTTCCTTCTCCCAAATGGTATAGTTCTTTTCTGGAGCCGTCAGCTGCCGGGAATAGTAGGCACAGGGCAACAAGTCCGTCCCCTGAGGCTGTAGCAGGATCGCTCCCACCGCCACATCCGACGATCGGCCTGGACGATGAAAGGGGTGCGGGGTTGGGGTGCTGCAGAAGCGGCTGAGTGGTGAACAGCTGCTTTAACTTGCGGAACCCTACATCTGCCTCCGGAGTCCACCGGAAAGGCACCTTCCCGCAAACACTGGGTGATAGGATCAGCCCACTTGGCAAAGTCAGGAATGAACTTTCTGTAGTAGTTGGCAAAGCCCAGGAATCGTTGAATGTCTTTTTGCTGGCCGGGCCGCCCAGTCAACCACGGCTTGGACCTTGGTGTCATCCATGGCGTGCCCGTAGGAGAGATACGGTAGCCCAGAAAGTCCACCTCCCGCAGATCAAAAGCACATTTCTCCAGCTTAGCATAAAGCCCGTGAGCTCGGAGTCTCTGGAGCACCTCCTTGACATGGCGGTCATGGGTCGCCTGATCTGGAGAAAAATCAGCAGGTCATCTAAGTAGACCGCCAAATAGCGGTCCAGCAGGTCTCGGAAAATGTCATTCATGAAATGTTGGAAACAAGCTGGGGCGTTGCACAAACCGAATCCCATCACCAGGTATTCGAAGCTTCCCCACTTGGTCTGGAAGGCCGTCTTCCATTCATCGCCCTGGCGAATCCGGACAAGGTTGTAAGCCCCCCTCAGGTCCAGTTTAGTGAACACCTTGGCTCCCCGCATCCGCTCAAGGAGCTCGGGGATCAAGGGCCGGGGGTTGCGGTTCCGGATTGTGATCTTGGTGAGTTCCCTATAGTCATTGCCAAGCCGCAACTCCCCCCGATTTCTTCTTGACGAACAGAATCGGTTCCCCGGCCGGGGATTGGGAGGGCGAATGAACCCGTTCCGCAGATTCTCATCCAGGAAATCTCGGAGAGCCTGTTGCTCTGGTTCCGAGAGAGGGTAGAGTCTCCCCGCGGGATTGGGGCTCCGGGCTGCAGTACACTGGCACAGTCATAGGGCCGGTGCGGAGGCAAGCGTTCCGCCTCCTTCTCACTGAAGACGTCCCAAAATCCGGCATTCTTCTTGGGCAGGGTGGCCACATTTTCCACTTCTTGAGCCTGGCACGCCCGGGCCATCATACAGTGGCCCTGGCAATGTTCAGAAGAAAAAATTAGCTATCTCTTGGCCCAGGAGATCTGGGGGTCATGGAGCGCGAGCCATACAATGCCCAGGACAATGGGGAAATCTGGGAGCTTGGTCACAAGAAAAGAAATGTCCTCTTTATGGGAGCTAGTCCACATCCTGGTAGGGGCTGTATATTGAGTCACAGCCCCGGTTTTCAAAACTCTCCCATCGATAGTCTGGACACCCTTGGGCTCTTGGAGATCAAGAAATTTTAATCCAGCAGACTTGGCATAGTCTGCATCGATGAAGTTGTTGGTGGCCCCGAGTCTATCATGGCATGGACCATCATCGGCCCCTTCTCGGGCGACCACAGGCTGACCATTACAAGGAACAATTGTCCAGTCAGGGGGGAGGTTAGCACCGTCGGCCGAGTGAGCGAACCCGCTTACACCAGGCCGGCCCCCTTCCCCGTCGCCTGGATGGCTTCTTCGGCCTCTGGGGCCTCCGAGGCGGCAGAGGCCCGAGGAGTCTTTTTCCACGCGGTTTCTGGGGGCACTCCTTTGAAAAATGTCCAGCCCCCCCCGCAGTACCAGCATAAGTTAAGACGCTGACGCCGTGCCTTCTCCGCCTGGTCCACTTTGGGCCGTACTGTCCCCAACTGCATGGGCTCCGGGTCGTCAGGACCGGCTGGCGTCGGCAATTGCCGGGGTTGGAACTGCCCGGCACCCCCTCCTTCCTAGCCACCGGTTTCTCCAGTGGGGCCTTGTCCCACCGCCTCCTGGTCTGCAGTCCTGCTTCCACACGAAGGCTCAGGGCAATGGCTGCCTCAAGATCATCGGGCCGAGGGTGTTTTAACATCTCCTGTTGCAATTCGAGGTCAGCCCCGCAGTGTAATGATAACGCAACGCCGATCGTTCCACTGTACCTGGGCAGCCAGGACTCGAAAGCGGGAAATGTACTGGGACAGGGAGAGATCCTTGATCGTCAGCCGGGCCAAATCCTCTCAGCCAGCTCTTCATTCACGGGGGACCCCAGGTCGCCCGGATCGCGGCCAGGAAAGCCCGCAGCGTGTTGGTATGGGGGGACTGGGCCCGGATCAACGCGGTGGCCCACGTTGCTGCGGTCCCTTCCATCAGGTTGTAAACAAACACCACCTGGGCTCGATCATTGGCGAACTCGTTGGGGCGCTGCTCCAGGTATAGTTCCACTTGGCAAACAAAAACCTCCACCTGAGCCGGGTTGCCATTGAAACGGGCCGGTGGGCTCACCCCCGGGTGCCGTCCGGCCCGGGTACGTAGTTCTCTCCCAATTCCTGCTGCATCGCTTGCACTTGTGCATCCGTCAAGTTAGCCATGGCGACCACTGTCGTGATCGCTTCTTGCGGCGTCGAGCGGCCCCGTGGTGTGATAAGGGGTTCTTGAGTTCTCCGGGCAGCTGTCACGATCACGGACTTAGCGGGCCCCTTAATCACACACACAGAGACGTACTGAAGGCTAACTACTTTATTGAGTATAAAAACAGTTCCAAAGAATATATAGTTCAATGATAAGCAATTGTCCAAAAGGTAGCAAGCAAGATTGTCCAAAGTAATGTAGCAAAAAGGCTTGAAGCTTGGCAAGGCTCCGCAATTCAATGCGGTTCAAGAAACAAGGCAGGGCTCCGCAATCCAATGCGGATCAAGAAACAAGGCAAGGCAAATGCAAGGCAAGGCTTGATGACCACGGCTTAGCTTGTGGTCCCACTCCGCTTCACGCCTATCCAGGAAAGACGTGGCCGGAGAACTGAGGATGCATTCCCATGGATCCTATACTTAATCCTTCGGCCGAGGTCCGCTACGATCTAGGATTCTTCATCTCCAATCTCTGCTCACGGACCTCGGTCGGTCTAGGACCCTAGACCAAGCCCTCCTGGTAGACTCAATGTCCCGTCTCCTATCGAAGGAGCGACCTTGCCTCTCAGCAGCTGTGTCGCTATCTTCCTGAGAACTTTCCTCCCTAGCACTTTCCCACTCGGCTTCGTCCATGTTTTCACTTTCAAGCTCTTGGGAATTCCTCCCGGGGTGTTCATAACTCCCTTCGCTGCTTCCCATCTCCACCTGGTGATCGGAATCTATGCTAGGCCCAAACATCATCTCATCCCATGCCAAGCTCTCTGTGGGCGAATGAGGCCCATCCGAAGGGCCCTGTGCTTCACCCCAATCATCTAGCTCATCCTCTGAATCCACATCTGCTGCTGCAGGCCCTAATGCTAATGGAACCCCAGGACCTATTCCCTGCCCTCCAGGCACAAACGAGAACTGCTGTGCTACAGCAGGGCGTCTCCGGATGATCTTAAGCATCTTGATGGTTCGTAGGGAGAGATGCGTTTGAACAGGTAAGTTATATTTTTATTTATTTATTTATAATTTGATTTGATATACCGCTCTCTCTAACGCCCAGAGCGGTTTACATAAGTTTGTGTGCCCAGTGGCAAGTTGGACCAGAACCGTTTAGAGATTTAAAGGCCAAAACCAGTACTTTGAATTGTGCCCAGTAGCAAACTGGTAGCCAGTGGAGCTGGCACAACAGGGGAGTTGTAGTATTTCAATGGGAAGTGTGGACGTACTTTTGGCTGATGAGATTGACAAGTTAATTAGGATTGTTGCTGTTTTTGTTGTTGTTATGTGCCTTCAAGTCATTTCAGACTTAGGGCAATCCTAAATCTAAGGTTTAGCATGGGGGTGTGAAGGTGTGTATGTGAGAGTGTGTGTGTGTGTGTGTGGGGGTGGTAAATGACTTTGGAGGGTTGCATCCAAAACAAAAGCAGGAAAGGTGGCAATACAATCTCCTTTTTCAATTTACAGCAACCAATTACCTCTCTTTGCCTCTGTTCTATATATGAGGCTTTAGACCCTTATATGCCAGATGCAGTGATCATCTCAGAATGCTGTCATGTCCGGAGATAAATTTAGGACCCAAGTTAAATGCATGGGTTTTTTTAACTATGCATACTAGGGATGGGTAGGTTCATTCAGAATCTTCGTTATTCTTTTACCAATGTTTTTATTGGGCTTTTCAATTTTACTTTAACAATACATAACATAAAATTGTCATACACGAACACATAAGGGGAGGGAATGAGGGGGGGAGGATATGTTGACTTCCATTCTAGTTCCATACTATTTCATATACCTTTATCATACATTCTTTTACTGAATATGAGGCATCCTAAAATGCTCGTATTGTTCTTTTTAATTTCAGTTTACTGACAGAGGGGTTGCTCTTATTTTATTTTTTTCTAAATATTCATTAACCATTGTCCAGTCTGTCATTTTATTCCCTTTGCCATTGTTTTGCCGTAGCCAATATGTTAACTCATCCATTCCTTTGATCTCCAGGGTTTTTCCTATCCACTGTTCTTTTGTGGGGAGGAGAATCTTCGTTATTCTGATTAAAATCAGAATAAATCCCTTTTTGAAGTGATTTCGAAGCGATTTGGGAACCTTGCCATTTCGAAGCTACTGTCGGCCTCTTTTTTCCGATCCAGGAAGTGAATTGGAAATGAATCAGCGTTTGGAGGCAAGCAGCTGCTGGCATGCTGGGATGCTTGCCTCCAACCAATGAGGGGAAACCATGTCGGGAGGGGCAGGGTTTCGGCACGGCAGCCACTGCCCTTTAAAAGGGCCACAGGTGCCTTGTGGGCTCATTGTGAGCTGGGGACACAAAGGCAGAAGGACTAGGGCAGGCTGCTTGGGTGGGAAAGGTGCCATGCCACCACTTTGCAAGGCAACAACATACCTGAGGAACCTAGTAAAATGCCCCCCCCCCCTCCATGTTTTCCTGAATGGGGCTGGGATTTGGAGGAGAAAAGGAAAGGGGAAAGGAAGAGAGATAAAGAAAGAAGAGAAGGGAAGGGAGGAAAACAGCAGGGAAAATGTCAGTTTAAACCACCGTGGATGGATTCCTTTCCTTTCTCTCCTGCATCAGTTTAAACCAGTGTGGATGGGATGGATCCATGTCAGTTTAAACCAGTGTGGATGGGTTCCTTTTCTTTCCCTCCCGCATCAGTCTTAAGCAAGAGAAGAGGTTTTAACCAGAGTGGATGGATTTCTTCCTCCCCCCCCCCCTCTTTTCTGGAGGAAAACTACTTTCAAAGTAAATACCACCTAATGAAACAGGAAATAACACTTTGAAACATTTAACGAAGGATTTGGAAGTCTCGGAAATTTTGAAAAGTTTTGAACTTTTTTTTCTGTGAAAATCGGAATTGACTTTAGATCCAAACCACCATCGCCTCCTACATCCAAAATGAGTTTTGAACCAATTTTTTGGGATCAAACAAGCCTAATGCATACTATGCATACGTTCTAGATAAAATATTATCACTATGTGTACAACAGAATACATAGATGATGTATCTAGAAACCTAATGCGTGATTACCTGGCTTGTAAGGGCTAGATTACCCTGCAACAAGATAGATTCAATTTTCAGTCACTAAAACTCATTAACATTAAAGCATCACACACATTCACTTAAGTTAAAAACAGTGTTCCGTCCATAACAGGTGCATTGAGCCATCTCCATCAACTTGCCCTTACAAATCCAGTCCAAAATGCTGCATTGTGCTAATGCACAAACGCCTGGTCCCACAGCCAGGACTTGACTCCTTTCCTGAATGCCAGGAGGGATGTGGTCGATCGTATGTCGCTTGGGAGCGCGTTCCATAGACGGGGAGCCACCACGGGAAGGCCCCTCTCTCGTCCCCCGCCAACCGCGTTTGAGAAGTTTGCGGGAGCAAGAGCAGGGCCTCCTCGGACGATCTTAAATTATGAGATAGGACAAAGGGGCTGATGCATTCGGACAAGTAAGCTGGGCCAGAACCGCATAGAGCTTTAAAGGTCAAAACCAGCACTTTGAATTTAGCTCAGAATTGGACAGGCAGCCAGTGGAGCTGACACAACAGGGGGGTGGTATGCTCCCTGTATGTAGCTCCGGTTAGTAATCTGGCTGCCGCCCGTTGGACTAATTGTAATTTCCGAACTGTCTTCAAAGGCAGCCCCACGTAGAGTGCATTGCAGTAATCTATTCGGGATGTGACCAGAGCGTGGACCACCGTAGCCAGGGTTGCAACAACTAAACTTAAAAAACATTAAGAGATAAACAGATAATTTACTGGAATAATGCAGTCATAAGGAATGGCTTCTGATTATTTTTATGATTATCAGCTCTTTCAATGAGACAGGAATGCACCTTTAATTTTTAAATGCCTTGTTTCCATGACAGCCAAAGAAGTTCCTGTATTTCAGTTCTTACCACTTTGACTTTCAGAACTTCAAACGTTATTTCTATTTTTCAATTCCTAGCATCCTTCCTATAAACTAGAGAACAGATGCAGAGTGATCATGTATAGATTTTAACTTTTCTTTTCCACCCACAGTGTGGCAGCAAATCCTTTAGAAAAATGTTCTGTATATATGAAGAACAGTATGGCTGAATATCAGGACCGAAAGGAAGCTGCAACTGGATGCCACAGCTGGAATCAAAACCAGCGGCTGAAGCTGGGAGACAGAACATGGGAGGCTCTCCAAGCAATGGCAGAAGGTCTCTGGTATTTTAAGAGACCTAGCCAAAAGACCCTACCAAGCACAAGAGGTAATATTT
>JARBWK010004434.1:0-10373 GCA_030556195.1 Anolis apletophallus
TAGTGAGCAGTCCAGTTAAAGGGTATAGAGACCCTAGTTAAAGTTGCAGGGGTTTATAGAGGTTTTAGTGGAAACCCTATAATAGGTCCCCATTGTGTTATGTAACAGAAAAAGTTGTGCCTCTAAGGAAGTTTGAAACCAACCAAGATTGTACCCATTTGTGTCAAAATAAATTGTTTGCATCTTAACAGGAAAACACCTCTCCTGATTCTTTTATTGGTGGTGGCCCTCAAAGTCAGTGGTCAGCCGGATAAATGGTGGCAGCGTGGTCAAGTGGTCACTGAGAAGTTTTAAAACTCCAGTCAGTTAAATGGTGAAGGGGTGAGACAGTACCCTGCCAATAAACGTGAAGTTGCTGAGGTACCTTCGCGGTTTCCTTGGATTGGAGGTCGGCAGTGTGGACATAGAAAGATTGTCCAGTCTGAGGCCGGTCAAGAAGTGGAGTGGTCACATATTGGCGGCAGCGGTGGGATCTTTAAGAGAGGGTCCACCCTGTCCAGCCGGTTGATTTGAACGTAGCTTCACCGCAGCCCCTATTTGCTATGTTTGGTCCTGATCCGTCATTGCTGTGGGCCGCAGTAGCTGAATGCCTGAGGCCTTTTGCTTTCCCTCTGAGTCACCTTAGAAGTGTATTGGGTGGAGGTACTGAATATTCCTTTTCCAACAGAAAAAAACTGTCAACTGGCTAACTTCAACTCCAGCCATTTATGCCTGCCTCAAGCCCTTCCCTTTCCTCTCTGTGCTGTGTTGGAATGTTGGGAGGCTGGCCAGACACAGCCATTAATGCAAATAATCCGACAGTTGCAGCCAATCGAAACGCTGGCACATATTCGCTCGGTCGCACCACCCACCCACTGCCCGCAAAAACTGACTTTTATTATATACATAGATGTTGATGCAGGAGTAAAAGGGACACAAATCAAATCTGCAGAAACAGCTGATACGTAGAAGACAGAATCACTTCAACATAATCAAAGGCCATTACTAACAGATTTAATTTAAACAGGAATGTAGATAAGATTGTGCATTTAAGGAGGGAAGAAGTCAGAGGCACAACATTTGCTTGTCTGACAGCGGATACCTAGCTTCAGATATGTTTTTGTAGGTAACTAGATGTCTTAGAGATTATCTACACTGCAGAACTTTGACACCACTTTAACTGCCATGGATCAATGCTATGAAATCCCGAGAGTTGTTATTTGGTGAGGAACCAGAATTCAATAGCAGCAAAAGTTTGGCTACAGCTCTCATGGTCTGTAGAACTGAGCCGGGGCAGTTAAAGTGGAGTCAAACTGCATTAATTCTACAGTGTAGTGACCCACAACCTAAGACACAATGTTAGATAACGATATTTTTACAGCATGTATTGCATATTCTCTTGCTTGTGATCTTGCGTTAATTGTCCACTGGTAATAGAATAGGCTCTCTTTAATGTGCTCTGCCTGCTTTGTGAAATATATGTTGCATGTCTGCGTTTTAAATTTTTCCCAGGAATCACTTTTACTAGTTGGCAGATGGGGAACATGGAGCGATCCTACATATTGCCCTAAAGGACACCTGATATCCTTCCAATTACAAGTGGAACCTTATCAAGGGGCTATAAATGATGATACTGCAGCAAACAACATCAGATTCCTGTGCAGTGGGGGGTTTGTTCAGACAGGCGATGGACATAATTGGGGGACATTTGATTCATGGAGCAAACGTTGTTCTTCCGGTGCCATATGTGGGCTTGTGACAAGCATAGAGCCCCCACAGGGTAGTAGTGATGATACAGCACTGAATGATGTAATCTTCTTATGCTGTGACTGAGACCTAGACTTTCAGCACATCCAATGCATGTCAGCATAAAGCATATTCACCATTAAATCCTATGTAAAAAGTTTTGTGTTGCTTTTTGAATGATAGCGACTTACTTCGATTAATATGTCTCTGGATAGAAGCTCACGGAAAGGATAAAGAGCACTGGGTATTACACAAATTAAGAGGATGATAATAGCTTATTAAAGCCAAAAATCCTTATTATATGTTGGCCAACAAACATTTTAATGATCAATTATACCAGTGTTTCCCAACCAGTGTGCCATGGCACACTAGTGTGCCATGAGCGATCATCAGGTGTGCCGTGGGAACTTGGAACCTCCAATACCCTTTCTTCCCCTCCTGCCGAATACTTTTTCTTCTCCACTCGGGCTCCCTTCTTCCCAGCCTCGCTCTCTGCTCGCCTCACTTTGCTCTGGGGCGAGTCTGCGCAGTAGCGCCCGCACGGGTCACGTCTTCCTCCCTCCCTCCTCCCCTCCTGAACACGCTCACGCTGCCCCCTTGGATCAAAAGGTAAGTGTTCGGCAGGAGGGAGAAGAAAGGGCGTGAAGGGGAAGGGGAAGGGGGAGGAAGAGGTCTCTGTCGACAGCTGGAAAGTTTTCCCATCCCTGTTTAGGGACCTTAAAGTGGTGAGCCTCCTTCCAACATTGTGATTCTGGATAGAAAACAAACAACAACATAACATGACATAGTTTGAGTCCACAGTGCTCTCTGGGTGTAAGTGAACGACAACTTCCAAACTCAATGTCAATTCCCAAGCAAACCCTTTCAGTACTTTCTGTTCGTAATGAGAGTTCAATATGCCAAGTTTGGTTCAATTCCATTGTTGCAAGAGTTCAGGATGCTCTTTGATTGTGTGTTAACTATAAATCCCAGAAACTGTAACTCCCAAATGTCAAGGTCTATTTTCCCAGAACTTCATCTGTGTTCACATTTGGGCATATTGAGTATTCATGCCAAGTTTGGTCCTGATCCAACATTGTTTGAGTCCACAGTGCTCTCTGGATATAGGTGAACTACAACTCCAAAATCCAAGGTCAATGCCCACCAAACTCTTATAGCATTTTCTCTTGGTTATGGGAGTTCTGTGTGGGAAGTTTGTGTCTTTCTGCCATTCCTGCCCGAATATCTATGTTGTGCTCATCGAAACAGGCCCAGGTTTCACACTGAGTGTATAAATACATTTAAAACGTATTAACTATGTGTATTACTGTGTTAGAGTGTCATTTTGTATCATTTTGGTTGGTGGTGTGCCCCAGGATTTTGTAAATGTAAAAAATGTGCAGCGGCTCAAAAAAGGTTGAAAAACACTGAATTATACCATGAAACACGATTTTTGTTCCTGAGTTAAATGACATTTCCTCGTCGGTTCTACCATAAAAACCTAGAAAAAGTGTATTAAAGTGCAAAAACATCCTGCAGCACACTTAGAGTCTCAACCAATTCGACGTAGTTTCTAGCACACGCAAGAATGAAGTTTTCGGAGAATAACAATTACTTTCAAAGCAAGACTACACAATTAACAGAAAATAACACTTTCAAAACAGAAACCGATTTTTTTCCCAATCTTTGTTACATTGATGAAATATTAGGTACAAAATTGCATAGTATTATTGATGAAATATTAGGTACAAAATTTCAGATAGCAAATCATCATATTCTCAATATTATCACTCAGAAGTCAAGATCTGGCTTACTGAGCCTTGATCAGATGCAAAAATACTTATGATTGTGTGTTCCTGCATAGAAGAGGGTTGAACTGGATAGTGCTTATGATCCCTTTCATAGTTCTAAGTTAGTGTTTTTAAAATATCAGCAGTAATATACATTTGCATTGTGGTGTGTAAAACCAAAGTCAGTGGTTCTCAACCTTCCTAATGCCATGACACCTCAATACAGTTCTCCATGTTGTGGTGACCCCCAACCATAACATTATTTTCATTGGGTAGCTTTTTCAGGCTATATGGCCATGTTCTAGAAGCATTCTCTACTCTCCTTTTTTTGTAGTTACTTCATAACCGTAATTTTGCTACTGTTATGAATCATAATGTAAATATTTGCTATGCAGTATGTATTTTCATTCCCTGAACCAAATTTGTCATGAATACCCAATTCTCCCAAATTTGAATACTGGTGGGGATGGGGGGATTTTTTTTTCATTTGGGAGTTTTAGTTGCAGGGCTTTATAGTTCACCTACAATCAAAGAGCATTCTGAACTCCACTAACAATAGTATTGGGCCAAACTTGCCACACATATCCCCCCATGACCAACAGAAAATACTGTGTTTTCTGAGCGTCTTTGGTGCCCCTTTTGACAACCCCTCATGACCCCGCTGGGAGTCCAAACCCCCAGATTGAGAAACGCTAACCTAAATACTGTTGTGTACTTAATTACATTTTGATTAAAACATTTCAGCCATATTTTAGGGACCAAAGCATCTCAAGATGGCATGCCAGATAAAACATGGCAAATACCAGTATAACCCCAAAAACAAATATTTTGTATGGTTAAATTAACCAGGATTGCACATCATGGTCAACGCTTTATAACTTTCCAAATCTGGAGCCATGTTGTAGAAATGCAATGAAATTGTTAGAGAATTGCGATGGGCATTGTCATGACCTGGAGGCTTAAGCCCTGGTAACGCTGCCACCAACCTAAATATAGCATTTAGGATTTTGTAAAGTTAACACACACCGTACCAGCCTTGGCTCTTATACTAACAAGGACTGGGAGGATTGCTGGGGTAAAAATCCGCCAAAAAGCTGGAACTGTCACCACACTGGAGCTGTTAATTAACTGCTAGATGGAACGAGGCACAAAAGAGGCTTTTGTTTAAAAGTTAACAATGAAAAGGTTTATTGATGGAACTAACAGCTATAAAAGGCACAGAGGTGTAAGTGGTTGTCAAGAAAGGTACAATAGCTAGGTGGTTTCATAAAACATAATATCTTTAAACTTTGATACAGGACTAGACCAATGTAATGTCTTTCACAGCTTGTCAAAATACTTCCTCACTCTAATCTTGTGTTGCACCGTAGGCCTGGTGCCCCTCAGTAAACCACTTGACACTTGGCAACGGTTAAATGATTTATTTAGAATATATGGTTAAAGGAAAGAGGCTAGAGAATAGAGTCTATTGATGCTCTCAAACAGGAATAGATAGCAGCAAATTGTCTCTCAGGAATCAGGAACAAAGATATAGTCCCTTGGCAATCAGGAACAAGGCAAAAGAGTCTTTGTGCCCCAAACGGGCTAAATCCAAAGGAAGGGTCTTGAAGCAAGGATTGGCAAACAGAGTCTTTAGAAGCTGGAAGGCCCAAGGCCCAGGCGAGGTCCCATGAAAGCGTAGCGTAGTTCTGAACGTTGACGAAGGATAGGATCCCATTGCTGGGGTCTAACTTAAGTAGGAGTCAAAGGCTTTGATCCTTCGACGTCTAGGTGCATCGGACATCATTTCCCATAACATAACCCAGCTCCCGTTCTCTATCCCTGCCACGTCGGCTTGGAATGTGCTCCCATTTAGTGAGGGCAGCTGGTATTGGGGAGTTAACTCCGCTCGGTTCTCCAGGCACTGTTTATCATTCTGAGCCCAGGGTGAATCTCTGGTAACGGTGGCCTTGAACAATGAATGAACCTGCTTCTGCTGGTTAGGCTGGTCAGGCCTGACAGGCCTCTGTGAAACTTTGGTTCTGTTTTGGGATTTAGCTTGGCACGAGTCTTGTGGAGGGCCTAAGTCAGGTGGAGGACCATGCAGGGGTGTGACACCACTCCCCCTCCCAAGCCCTCCCAAGTGTCCTCTGTGTGGCCGAGGGTTGGAAGGGTAGGCCAAATGAAATTGGGTGACCAGCTCCTCTGCATGCAAATCTCTGGCGTCCACCCAACATCTTTCTTCCGGACCGTATCCCCTCCAATCCACCAAGTACTGTAGCTTGCGCCGAAACATGTGCGAGTCCAGAATCTCTTCAACCTCAAATTCCTCCTCCCCATCCCGTAACACCGGAGGAGGGGGCAGCTCACCCACATCCGGGCGCAGTTCATTCGCCAGCTTCAGCAAGGAGCGATGAAACACCAGATGAATCTTCATTCCCTTGGGTAGTTGTAGCTGATAAGCTACCGGCGAAATCTTTTCTAGGATTTTATAAGGTCCCAAAAACTTGGCATCTAGTTTACGGCAAGGCCTCTGAAGGGGCAGGTGGTGAGTGGACAACAAAACCCGATCTCCCACCTGCAGCTCTGGTCCCTCTGACCGGCCCCGATCAGCCATTCTTTTGTAATCCAACTTGGCCTGTTCCAACTGGGCCTTGAGGACCTCCTGAACCGCTGTAAGCTCCTGAAGCCAGTCCTCCGTAGCAGGGACATTTCCAGGCTCCACAACCGCCGGATAGAACCGGGGATGGTACCCAAAATTGGCAAAGAAAAGAGTCTCTTTGGTACTGCCTTGCACAGAGTTATTGTAAGCAAATTCAGCCAATGACAGCAATGAAGCCCAATTGTCTTGCTGGTAATTTACATAGCACCGCAGGTATTGTTCTAGGGTAGCGTTGGTACGCTCCGTCTGACCATCTGTCTGGGGGTGATGAGCAGACGGCTTCAATACCCAGCAACCTCTGGGTTGCCTTCCAAAATTGGGAGGTGAACTGACTGCCCCGGTCAGTAATCACGCTCTGAGGTAGGCCATGGAGTCTGAAAACATGATGGAGAAACAAATCCGCTGTTTCTTTGGCCTTAGGTAGGCCTGGACATGAAATGAAATGAGCCATTTTAGTAAAACAGTAGTTTTGCTTTGGGATTTAACATGGCACGAGTCTTGCGGAGGGTCTAAGTCAGGTGGAGGACTATGCAGGGGTGTGACATCTTGAAACTAGTAGTGAGTTTCTTCAACTAACTAATCTTAGTTCGTTCCCTGAGAATCCACTCAGGCTTCTAGAACACCCTAACTAACTCCCTACAAGAGCTCCCTAGTTAGCTGTCCCCCAAGTGTGAGCCAATCTCTTATCCTAAGAAATCTAAGTCTGCTGTCTGACTCTCCCGGTCAGCTTTCCACAGACTTCTCCTGTCAGCTACCTAAAACACTCCCTGTCTTGCTAACTGTTCACAACGGACTCCGATGTTGCTCTCACAAGAGCCAAGTCCCCTCTGACTGACAAAGCTAGGCTTTTTCCCTCCTAAGTCAGCTGGACCCTCCCCTTCACTCTGAGCCACTCCCCTGCAGCTCTCCCTCTCTCTCTCTGTCTCTCGCTGTGAGAGGCTCCAAGCCACTCCCCCTCTCCTAGCTATTCTATCTTACCAGGGATGACAAACTGCTACCCAGGCCTCGTCCTAGCTAAAATGGGTGAATCCTTACAGGCATCAGCGAAATTGTTCCAATGCACACTGAGTACATCTAAAGTGCTTAGGAATGGCTAAGACACATCAGTTAATTCGAATGGACATTGGGCACTTCAGATCCACATTCAGCACTCCTGTTGTACTACTTTACTTCCTAGTCAATTTGCTATAGAACTTCCAAATAGCAAAAAATCATGTCTTATCAAATATTATCAATATTTAATAATAAAAATAAACTTTATTTGTACACCACCACCATCTCCCCAAAGGGGACTCGGCGGCTTACATGAGGCCAAGCGCAACAACGCAATACAATAAAAGAAATCAAAACACAAACCACATCATGATAAATTACTTAAAACATAAGGATGTTGTCGAACAACCAGACAATCCCACAGACCGGTTGTCGAACAACCGGACAAGTCCCGCAGACCGACTGCGGGACAGAGGCCGCGAGGGTTCGGTTAACCTGGCGAGCCCGGAGCGACTAGGTCCTCGTAGCCTACCCGCCTCCCGTAGATCCAATTATGCTCACCAATACTGCAAGGTAGATGCCACGAAATTGTTTATTCTGCTCAGCTGAGAGGATGCGAACCGCAATACCCTGATTCCGCAAAGAACGCATGCATATACATTCAAAACATTGGTTTTTAAAGGTTACAGAACTGTCAAAACAATTGAATTTCCCGCCCACTTTCTCCTGGCCAGCTCTGCTGGTGATTGGTTGGAACGTTGAGGCCAGCTGATGGGCGGGAGGCCGGTCAGTTCCAGGGAGCCTATCAGCGCTCGCTCCCACTTGCCGGCTTCGGCCAATCAGAGGTCTGTGGCCATATATGGAGTTCCAGGAAGGAAGGCTTAGGTGAAGCTGTCATCAGGAAAGGATTATGAAAGAGGACAAAGAGGCCTTTGGCCAGGTGATAGCCCAGGCAACAGAATCAGTTTCGCTATTGTTTTTGATGATGCGTTACTGAGTCTATGTGCCTCCCCTCAGATGTGAATGAGGAAGAAGGAGAAGAAAAGGAAGAGATCCAACGAAGATAATTCATTTGGATCCTGGTGGCAAAAAGTTCTATTGTGAAGCACACCTGGGTTCCGAGGCCAGATGTGTCATTCGTTATGCAATTCAATAATCTTTTGTCCAATTTCCAAAGGCAAGTTAAGCTTGACGACTCAGACCGGCGAAACTGCCTCCGGATCCGGTCAGACGTGGAGTTGAAACAAGAGTTCAATTTCCATAACAAGATTCTGACCGGGCAACGCATGCAATATGAAATGGTGGTCAACAAAGAGGTGTGGAAAGGGCTTGGCAACATTTCCTCTCAGCAACAAAGTAAACATTCCAAAGCAATCCTTCTTTCTTAACTAACAAAGGTGGGATGGGTGGGGGAAGTGTTACAAAGAGTCAAAGGAAAACATATGACGCCACACTGTATGTACAGGGATACAGGGGTACAGAAATGAGTCTATGATCTGTGTCCTTGGGCGAACTACATATCCCAGCCTGCAAAGGCTTGGGCTGCAGGTTCAAAACCTCTCAAAAGCCCATAGATGTACTTTTTGGCTCTCTGGCTGCTTCCAGCCAGGAAAAGATCTTGAGTTCGCTTCAGGGTCCTTGATGAAACTATCTTTCCCAGGGCAGGGAGGGTCCATGATGAATAGCGAGGCTTCTTGGCTCAATCAGCCAGGGAGAAGCGTCAGGAGCAGTCCAGGAGAAGAAAAACAATCAGAAAAAGGCAAATAGAGGCACAGTACTTGGGAGAACTAGATCTTCTTTTGGCATCAATCTCTGCCCATCACCCACCCCCCTGAAGAGATCTCTTTGGGCCAAACTGCCCCAAAAGCTGCCGCCTTTGAGCTGAGATAAGCTTTCTTTTGCGGTAGGGGGAGGGGGAATGTATTTGCTATTTGTCTTGAGGTGGTCTGCTTATGGGGAGTAAGTGTTATTGCAATGTGTGTGGCAGAGGGATACTGGAAAGATGTCCTTTCTTGTTGCTTTGTAACGTGTGGCCAAAACGTCTTTCATGCTATGTGCTGTATGAGGAGATGGGAGGTAATGGTGGCTGGGTTTCCTGGGAGGGACAAGGTTGATGTAGTGGTGTATGGGACCAGGTGGGGCAGAAAAGGAAAAAGGCTTGGCACTGGTGCAACTTGGGCCAGGGGCCAAGAGGGATTCTGGGGACCCTCTCCTGTTCGTTCCTTTTGGGTTTGGGGCTTCCTGGCTCGACTACAAGGACACAGCAAACAATCTAAAATCACAGAACAGGCAGTGGGCCACATGTACAGAGTAAAATAATAAGGCTAAACACATGGGGTGAGACAGCGGTGGAGCAGTTTGTCTTTTTTTGTGAGGGAGAAACTATTCCGAAATGGGGTAACCCCCCCCCCCCAAACTTTCATACAAAGGGGGAGGAAGTGAGCATTAAAGACAGATATTGAGGGGTAACAGCAGTATGAGATTATATGGTTAATCTCCAAAAGCACAGCGGAAGAGCCAGGTTTTGAGGTTCTTCTTAAAACTTTCTAAAGTGTGGAGTCACCTAGTCTCACCAGGCAATTTATTCCATAGTCGGGGAGCCACTGAGGAAAATACTCTCTCCCTTGTTCCCACAAGGCAGGCGTGACATAACGGTAGGGGTGAAAGGAGAGCCTCCCCCGAGGATCAGAGGGATCGGGCAGGTTCATGGAGAGAGATACAGTCACAAAGGTAGATGGGTCACAATCCGTTTAGGTGATGACCTGTACCTTGAATTGGGACTGGAAAATAAACGGTAGCCAATGGAGCTCATTAAACAGGTGGGTTGACCGCTCACCGTAATTCACCTTCGTAATTAATCTGGCCACCGATCAAGTTGTAGTTTCCAGGCTGTCTTCAAGGGTAGCCCCATGTAGAGCGCATTGCAGTAGTCCAATCTAAGGCATGGACAACCATAGTCAAGTCCAACTTCACGAGGAATGGTCGCAGTTGGTGCACAAGTTTAAATTATGCGAAGGCCCTCCCAGCCACCCCTGACACCTGTGCATCAAGCGTCAGCGCTGAATCCAGAAGGACCCCCAAACTGCGAACCTGTGACTTCAGGGGGAGTGCGACCCCATCCAGAACAGGTTGCCACCCAATACCCTGGTCAGGCGAGCGACTGACTGGAGGATCTTTGTCTTGTCAGGATTAATCTTCAGACCATTGCCTTGACAAGATCAACATGGAACTCTTCGACTTTAACT
>JARBWK010004435.1:0-10368 GCA_030556195.1 Anolis apletophallus
GCCGCCCGGCTGGCTGCGGCGACACAGCGGCGGGAGTCTGGGCATCTTGTGGGCGCAGCCGGGAGCCGCCGGGAGCCGCCGGGGGGGCCCCGCGAATATAGCGTGAGTATATCGCCGCCCCTCCTCTGCTCCAGCGCCTCCCCGCCCTCCATATTAGTGTCTCAAATAGTAGCCAGCCCCCATTTTTTTTGTTTCCCAAATTTCCTCCTCTAAAATCTAGGTGCGTCTTATCATCAGGTGCGCCTTATGGTGCGAAAAATACGGTAATTGGAAGATAATGGCTATTTGTGCCATAGACACATTTTAGTTTCCTCACTCACATGTTTTTATTTTTGGGGTGGGGGGCTATTGCATAAAAACACTTTTTGTTTACATTCCCATAAGTGAGTTATACATGTATAACCATTTCACATTCAGTTGAACATTCCTGGATGGTGTGCAACCATTTATCTAGGCTTCTATTATTCATTTAGATTATGGCAACAGCTATTACACACACCCCATTGTACCGTGGGACAATCAATAAGCACATTGACAAATTTGAAATAAAATTGTTATTTTAATTAATGTAATTGTAATTATAACGACACATCATTTATACTCATTATCACAATTTTTAAATATTTCTTTTGATTTGTTTTTAAATGAGTTTGATTGTTCAAAATGCAAATTTTTTAATCTATGGATACTGGTGATTTTTTCCACATCTTAATTGGTCTTTGAGAACTGAAGGGATTCAAAAAATCTATACAACCAACCTTCCATATCTACAGATTCAATCACTTGAGAAATATTCCTCTCCCCAAATTCCAAAAAACAAACTTTTATTTTGTCATTTTTAATATAAAGAACACCACGATTGGACTTGGAGCATCCATGGATGTTGGTATCTGATGGATGACCTGGAACTAAATCCCAAGAGTAAATCTATTTCTGCTATACATTTTGTAAAACTGGCACCAATGAATGACAATCTCAGCCTCACAACCCCTAATACGTTCCCATCCACAGTGTTCCCTTCCCAGAAAAATAGACTAAATTTGCCCAATGGACAGAGAAGATACAGATCAAGGAGTCATCTACCTAGACACTGAAATAGAGGTTCTGAAGCATCAATGTTCAGTTGGTCAGATGCTCTGGCTACCAAGCTGTCAAACTGGCAGAAGTAAAATTCAGACTGTCCAGTCAGGCTGAACTCAGTTTGGTCCCACTGGATGGTCACCCTTTCCTTGACTATTATTTCTGTTCCTTTGGTAGCCGCCAGAGAGCTTTCAGCCATCACTGGGCACCATTGCTAACACAGGGAAGACACCCATGTGACCAAGGAGAAGGAGGGCGGTAAGCACATTACCAACCAGAAATCCCTGGACATCACCTGGACATCCAGGAGCGACTTCTGATTGCAATGGGGGGGGGGGGTATGGTTGGTGTAGACAGGCCTATACACACACACAAACACACACACACACAGAGGAGTGCAAGAGGGCTTTATCAATACAATACTAAGTTTTCTCTGGCATTACTTTGCGAACGAAGATTCTTAGGAAGGACTCATACCACGCTTTCTACAAGTGCATTGATGACTAAGGTGGTTGGACGTGTCCTTCAAGCCTGTGCAATTGATTTTTCTGGTGGAGTGCAGCATGCACTGTCCTCACTCTTTAAACCAAAGTTTCGTCTGCCGGGGCCTAGTAAGCTTGGACGGTGGCAGCGAGGTATTCAGGTCGTAGGTTTGATTAGAGTTTCCTTCTCTAGATGGTTGACCTTACAGGGTTAGACGAGCACCATCTGCCCGGGTTTGAATTTAAGAGTTTTCCTTCTCTTAGGATGGTTGCCAAAAGGCTAGAGAGCCCTTCCTACCCGTTGATGCTCTTTGTCAGAGCCTTCGGTTGTGACCAGTCTGGCATGGGAGACCCTACTGGTGGATATTATGCCACCGCCAGCATAGCTCACAATTTCATTAGGGTACGCAAGCCTCTCCCCCACGACAAGGGGGTGCCAATTACAACACTAAGTAACTGAATAGGAAATGTAAAAGCCATTATAAGAGATTATCTATATATATAAGATACTACTCTATGGTGAAATCGCCACGGGTCAGCGCAAGAGAGGAGCCCCCAAAAGAGATATAAGGACTCCTGAAACAACATCTCAGGCTCGGCCAGATTGGTCACCAACAATGGTCCACCTTGGCCTCACATCGGGAGGCATGGAGACACAGTATCCACAATGCTGCGGCCTCTTTTGAGAAGACACGCTGAATGGGTCTCGAAGAGAAACAACAACGCAGAAAGAACGGCAACTTGGAAACAACATCACCCAAGGAGACTTTCTGCTGTGCTTTCTGCAACCGAACTTGCCTATCTGAGATTGGCCTTTGTAGTCATCAACGCACTTGTAAAAAGCGTGGGATGAGTCCTTCCTAAGAATCTTCATTCGCGATGTAATGCCGATGTGTGTGTGTGTGTGTGTGTGTGTATCCCACACACGAATCGGACACTAGAGTTCTTAAGTCATTGTAAAGAATTATCTTTTACGACTATTACTAAAGGGCAAATTTGGTTATTAGAAGCTAAATTTTGCACACTGTTCATCTCTAAGCTTTCTTAGAGAAAAGATTTAGATTTTGAAATTTCACAACAAAATTCGAAGATCTCCACCATGGCCAAATGAAATATGCTTAAAGTGACATACACAGGAGGTGCTTCTGCCCAATTCATCCTCTTGAGCTATCATATAAATGGGTTCACATCATGTGACGTATACCTCAAACAAAGAAACCATACAATGCAGAAAAACAATACTTGCCAACAGAAATAGGCCTCAAGCACCCGGACGGCCTCACATCAATCTACTATAAAAAAAAACTTGCAGATGTTCTCATACCACCTTTAAAAGAAGTATTCAATAACATCCTACAAACCGCGTCACTCCCACATACGTGGAGAGAAGCAAATATTACCCTTCTCCATAAAGAAGACTCGGACCCGAAAAGTGTGAAGAACTACAGGCCGATTTCCCTGTTGAATAACGATTATAAAATCTTCACGACAATACTGGCCAACAGGGTTAAATTATATCTAAACGAGTCTATAAATGAAGACCAGACAGGTTTTTACCAAAAGACAAATGAAGGACAATATTAGGATGGTACTCAACACAATAGAGTATTTTGAAAGTAATAATCAACTTGAGGCGGGACTGTTATTTTTAGACGCCGAGAAGGCTTTCGACCAAACCAGTTGGGAATTTATGTTACAGTTAATCAGAGAAAGGGACATGGGCTATGGATTTCAAAATGCCATTCAGGCAATTTATTCAAAACAAACGGCTAACCTTCTGATAAACGGACAATCATCAGGCTCTATAAACATACAAAGGGGCACCAGGCAGGGTTGCCCTCTCACCATTATTATTTATAATGAATATAGAGCTTCTCCTGAACGCAATAAGAGCTGACAAGAATTTAAAAGGAATTAAGATCGCGAACGAAGAATATAAGCTCAACGCGTTCGCAGATGATATTGTTTGTATCATACAAAACCCTCTGGAATCTATACAGGGCTGGTTAGACAAGATCCAGGAATTCGGAGCTGTGGCAGGGTTCAAAATCAACTACTCAAAGACAAAAATCCTAACAAAAAATATGTCCAAGGAAAGGAAAGCTAAATTACAAGAGTCATCAAAACTAGAAATAGTAAACAAAATAAGGTACCTGGGCATATATGTTACGGCCAATAACAACCAACTCCTCAAAAATAACTATGAAGCGACATGGAAAAGAATTAGGAAAAACTAGAGGAATGGCAACATCTTAATTTGAGTTTAATGGGTAGAATCGCGGCAATAAAAATGAGTATTCTCCCTAAAATGATATTTCTCTTCCAGTCAATCCCCGTCTTGAAGACAAATTATAATTACAACATGTGGAGAAAGGACATTTTGAAATTTGTATGGGCAGGAAAAAGGGCAAGAATAAAATACCGAGTTCTTACCGACTCAAGAGAGAGGGGCTAACCCCCCGATCGAGGCGCAGCACAAAAAAGAAACCCCCAGCAACAAATGGCACACCTACAAAGAATTACTAGAGAGGAAAGGTTTGGGCTGGTCACTAAAACCGTTAGAAGAACTTAGGAAAACTGACAGGGACCTGTCATGGTTCCATTATACACAAATAAAGGCCTACTTTAATAGTGACTCCAAAAATGATTTCAATACCCAGACCACTGTATGGGACAAAATAATGCAATCAGACAAGAAACTAATAAGGTTAATCTACAGAAAATTGTTGGAATGGGACACAGAAACCGAACAGGTTAAGGATAATATGACAAAGTGGGCACAAGACTTGGGTCACCCAATCATGCTTAATGAATGGGAAGAGAACTGGAAAAAAAAAAACCAAATATGCAGGTTCCACGGTAATTACGGAGAACTGGTATAAGTTATATTTTCGATGGTACCTCACTCCTAGTAAACTCGCCAGGATCTATAAAGGCCTGAACAACAATTGTTGGAAATGTAAAGGACAGATTGGCTCCTTTATCCACTGCTGGTGGAAATGTAGAGAAGTAAAAAAAATTTGGAAAACTATCCACCAACATGTAAGGAAGGTTCTGGACATTGATTTAGAACTTAAACCGGAATATTATTTATTAAACCTTACAGGCCAGTTACTGGAAAGGAAAAAAAAGACAAGTTATTCTTTTATTTGACAGCAGCAGCCAGGCTGGTGATAGCAAAGAAGTGGAAATCACAGGAACCATTAATGGAAATGGATTGGATATTGAAAATAAGAGAGTTCATGGATATCGACTACCTAAAGCTAAGATTGAAGGATAGCACCCAGGAAAACCCAATTGATTGACAACCTGTACAGGAATACATAAAGAACTTCGTAGGCTAAAAGACAAAAAGAAAAACCAAATAACCAAGACGGCAGGACTGTTTATTATTAAGGAATGATATATCAAGACTTAAGGAACTCCCCGTGAAATGGATCGGAAGACGATGGAAGATCTCCTTCCTCAACCCCTCTTTTCTAGCACCACTAACCTTATCTTCTCTATCTCTAACACTTATTTTCTCCCCCCCCCCTCTTTCCCCCCTCTGTCTCACTCCCTTGGCCCTCTCTTTCCTTCCCTAATCCTTCCCTCTGTTCTGATTTCTTACCCCATGTTTTACTGTATTATTTTTGAAAACTCAATTATATATATATATATATATGTATATATATATATATATATATATAAAGAAATAGGCCTCAAGCAAGGTACATTTGTAGCAAAGAAACTCCCCCAACCTAAAAGGCCCCCAAAACAACGAGTAAAAATAAAACTACATTTCCCAGTATCCTCCGGGGCAGCCAACGACTCACCCAGCCTCTACATTCTGAACAACATGATTGGCTGCCAATAAGGGCGGATTTGCATAACTGCTGTAACCATAGCAATGCTGGCAAGAGCCATCCAAGTCTAGGATAGAATGCTGAGAGATTTCAGTTGGTGTTTGAGGGTTAAACTGCCAAAACCAAACTCTGAAGGAGCAATTCTCCAGCAAATTCCTACCCACACAACACAACACAACTTCCAATCACAACCCATCCCACCAACCTTACGGGACCCCGTACACACAACACCTACAAACACCACAAACTAAAACCATTCCTTTCTTCCACACAGACATAAACTGACCCAAAAGACAAGCCATGCCTTATAAAAATAACAGCATCAGATGACACACTCACAACGCTACATACATCAAACAAAAAAGGGCAGAACAAACGCCAGAACAGAAACACACTGCGCAGCAGAGACACAGACAACAGGTCACTGCACGACGCACAGCTGAGAACCAAATGCAAAGAACTGCACGACAAGAAGAAGCGCGCAGCCAGGAACAACAAAGACGCAGAAATGCAACACAACAGCAGCGCGCAAGGAGCGCAGAAACACGACGTCACAACACAGAAAACAAACTTCAAAAAACACCACAACCAATTCCACTGCCTAGCCTTCAGATACAACGCTGCAGAAGACTACAGCATGGTGCCAGAGGCCGACATTGGCACCCTAACGCACATCTGCACACACTGCAAAGCCCTGAAATACCCAGCAGAAACAACAGGAATGTGCTGCCTAGCCGGTAAAGTCTCTCTACCACCACTTGCCACTCCTCCACAACCACTACAGACTTTGCTGAGTGGACACACTCCAGAATCAAAACACTTCCTCCGCTATATAAGACAATACAACTCATGCTTCCAGATGACATCATTTGGAGCACACATAGAAAGTGCGCAATTCATGCCTACATGACCCCACCAAGACCGTAAGTAACATCATTTCCAACCCATCTCGCATCTCTAAATAGGGCAGCAACGCGCGTGCCGGGTACAGCTAGTATATATATATACTAGCTGAACCCGCACGCGCTGCTGTGCCCTATTTAGAGATGCGAGGCAGTCTGGGAAAGGGTTGGAAATGATGTGGGCATGTGTTTTGTGTGTGTATATATGTGTATGTTTGTGTGTATGTATGTGTGTGTGTATGTGTGTGTATATATGTGTGTGTATATATGTGTATATATGTGTGTGTATATATATGTATGTGTGTTTATATATGTGTGTATGTGTGTATATGTGTATGTTTGTGTATATGTGTTTGTATGTGTGGATGTGTGTGTATATGTGTGTATATATGTGTGTGTATGTGTGTATATATATATGTGTGTGTATATATATGTATGTGTGTATATATATGTGTATGTGTGTATGTGTATATATGTGTGTATGTGTGTGTAGATGTCTGTGTATATGTCTGTGTATATATGTGTATGTGTATGTATATGTGTGTGTATATATGTGTATATATATGTGTATGTATGTGTGTATATATATGTGTGTGTGTATATATATATATGTATGTGTGTATATATATGTGTATGTGTGTGTATATGTGTATGTCTGTGTATATGTGTTTGTATGTGTGGATGTGTGTGTATGTGTGTGTATGTATGTGTGTGTATATATGTGTGTGTATATATATATATGTATGTGTGTATATATAGATGTGTATGTGTGTGTATATGTGTGTATGTGTGTGTGTATATGTGTATATATATATATGTGTGTTTGGTGTCTTCCCTCCCGGTGGGGGTGGGAGGGTTGCTGAACTTTTCCCGGCCTGCTCTTTCTCCTTCTCGCCCCGCATTCTTCCCTTCATTGGTGGAAGGAGGGCAGGGAGAGGAGAAAGAGGTGCCCGGGGAAAGGGCAGCTGGCTCCCACCTCTGCCGGGATGGGAGGAGGACATCGCGAGCCAGGACGGTCCTGGCAGCAAGGGAGCCGGGAGGAGGAGGGGCGGAGGAGTGAGGAAGAGCAGCGAGGGGAAAGGATCGCAGCCATGCACAGAGACTGCGATCCTTTCCCCTCGCTGCTTTTTTCTCCTCCTCCCCCTCCCCCCTCCGCTCCCTTGCCGCCAGGGGCCGTCCTGGCCGGGCGATGTCCTCCCAATCCCGGTACAGGCGGGAGCCAAGCTGCCCTTTCCTCGGCACCTCTTTCTCCTCTTCTCCCTGCCCTTTTTCCACCAATGAAGGGAGGAGTGCGAGGCGAGAAGGAGAAAGAGCTGGCCGGGAAAAGGTCAGCTTCCCTCGCACCTCCGCTGTGATCGGGCGAGATGTGGCTGCGAGGTGGCGGAGGAGGTGGCGGAAGAGGGGGGACGGTGGCGCCCTCGTCGTAGTAAAGCCCCCTCTTCCAGTCCCTCTCCTGGGAGCGGCTGGGAGGGTTTGAAGAGGAAGGAAGGAGGGAGGGGGTCGGAGTGCGCCTGCGCGCTTGCTCTGCCTCTGTCCGCGCCGCGCCAGCGCAGAATGGGAGATAATGGGCGGTTTTTGGGGCTGTTTTTGGGGGTTGCAAGGTAGTTTGGGGTGTTTTTGTGCTATGGTTGTACCTTGTGGTCTGGGGGAATGTGTGTCGTGGGTTGTGTGTTTCTGGGGGGTATAGTTTGGCCGTGTATAAAGGACATCCCACGATGACTCGATTTTTATATATATAGATATATATATATACAGACGGTCCGGTTTTGACGCTGATGCACGGGAAAACTATAGGCCCCCCAACCACAAAACCCACCCATCACATTCCCCCAGACCACGGGGTACATTCGTGGCAGAAAAAAACACACCTCCCTACCTTTCAACCCCCAAACCACCGCCCCCCAAAACCACCCATTGCATCCCGTTCTGCACTGGCCGCGAGCGCAGGAGAGAGGGAGAGCAATCGCGCAGGGGCACTCAGCCCCCCCCCAACCCACCAACGCATCCCGTCGCCCTCTCTCCTCACCAGGACCTTCGCAGCCACACCGCCGGCGCCCTAACCCCCTCCTCCTCTACCTCCTCGGCCTCCTCGCCCGTCTCCCTGCTGTTCCCGGCCCGGGCCCGCTCGGGCGCCACCGGGACCACCTGGGAAGCGAGCGAGGAGGCCACGGAAGAGCCGGCCACAACACCGCCCACACCACCCGGGTCCAGCCATGGCCCCCAGGTCCGGCAGACCCTCGAGGACGCCGGAGGACACCTAAGAGCAAGCGCAGGAGGCAGGAACGGCGCCACCCGCACGTTCCCCGTCCCGGAGCAGTTCTGGGGCGCCGTACTACACTTCCCAGAAACCTCCGCGGCCGCAAGTAGCCGTGCGGGGCCTTCTGGGAAGTGTAGTCCCATGGAGGACTTCTCCCCAGGAGAGGCGGAACTTCAAGAGAGAGAGAGAGAGGGTGAGTGATAGAGAGAGAGTGAGAAAGAGAGGGGGGGAGTGAGAGAGAGGGGGGAGTGATAGAGAGTGAGAGAGAGAGAGAAAGAGGGGGAGTGAGAGAGAGAGGGGGAATGAGAGAGTGTGTGAGAGGGGGAGAGAGAGAGAGAAAGAGGGGGAGAGAGAGAGGGGGAGTGAGAGGGGGAGTGAGAGTGAGAGTGTGTGTGAGAGGGGGGAGTGAGATAGTGAGAGGGGGAGTGTGTGAGAGAGGGGGAAGGGAGTGAGAGGGGGGGGTGAGAATGGAGAGAGAGAGGGAGGGATAGATAGGGATAGAGAGTGAGTGAGTGGTAGATAGAGATTGGGTGATACAGAGTGAGTACAGAGAGATAGAGAGACACAGAGAGAGCGAGTGATAGAGAGAGTGTGATGGAGAATAATATACAGAGGGAGAGGGACAGTGATAGATAAGGATAGGGATAGAGAGAGAGAGAGACATGAAGTTATAGAGAGAGAGAGAGAGAGATAGGGAGAGAGAGAGAGAGAGAGAGAGAGAGAGAGAGAGAGACACACAGAGAGACACAGAGAGACACAGAGAGAAAGAGACATGGCTCAGCAACGCGTGCCGGGTTCAGCTAGTGTATATACACACACACACACACACACACACACACACACCCCTCTAAAGAAAGTGAGTCCCTTGAACATATGTGGTTCGAATATGCAGCAATAAAAATCTTTTTGGGCAACAAATTGTTTCTTTTATTTTATGTAATGAAAACCGTATGATATACCCCAAGGGGAATGAATGAACGAGGAATATATTCTCCAGACAGAATAAACAACTTGATATAAACATTTTATTGGCTGTTTGCTTGTTCCAGTCAAGTCTGAAAATGCCCCATGATCGAAAAAAACTTTAAACAGACTCGGCACAACCGGCTTAATAGAATTTGGACAACAGCCCTCTCAGAAAAAAAAGTGAATTAAAACACAGAAAGGGAGAAAAACATATTGATAATTTTGAACAGCTGTGGGTTCTTTCTATTTTATTTATAAATCCAGAACACTCTTTTGACATCTTCCCAAAATACCATCTGAAATTTTGGAAAGCTATACCAGTAGATGGAAGGAAGCAATCAATATAATATGTATCAACGCTAAGATCTGGTAAGTATACCATGTAATATGCATGCTAATGAGTCCTGATTCCAGTCTTTGTTTCTCTTTTGCAAAAATAGAGTGGAATAGTATTCAATGAATTAATTTATGTTTTTGTCACAAGGTTTTAAAAATTATTTTGACTTGTTATTTGTTCTTAGAATAAAATATATTTAAACATTTAAAAAAAGAAACATACCATTCGGCAAGGGCGAGACAGCTGCCTCAGGCAGTGTATTGTGAGTGGTATTAAGAAGCAGAAAACCATTAACTGTTTCCCTTTTTGAGAAGAAAAAAAACACTTCCACAAAAATTACAGAAGGGAATATCTCAGACAATAACTTGGCCAGCCCGATATATTATCCATAACGATGATAGTTGAGGACATCATTTGCTGTTCTGCCTCAGGCCGTGCAATATCTTGTGTTGGCCCTAATAACACAGTTTCAGATCTTAGTGGGTGGCAGACGCAGTTA
>JARBWK010004436.1:0-10366 GCA_030556195.1 Anolis apletophallus
TGTGTTTAATCCGGTTTTGGCTCAGAGTCTTCCCCCCCCCTTCGCAATGTACAGTGTAGTATAGAGGTCAAGGAGGGGGCTGTTTTGCCTAAACCCAAAATCTATGCCATGACAGTGAAGGAGAAGGAAGCATTGAGGGAACAAATAGACGGGTATTTGAGCAAGGGGTTTATTCGGAGGTCCGAGTCTCCCATTGCGGCTCCAGTTTTGTTTCGTGAGAAGAAGGATGGTAGGTTGCGGCTGTGTATTGATTATAGAGGTTTGAATGCTGTTAGTACTACCAATTGTTACCCTTTACCTTTGATCAAGGATTTGTTAGGTCAGTTAGGAGGTGGTAAGGTTTTTACCAAGTTGGATTTGATTGACGCATTTCATATGGTGAGGGTGAAGAGGAGCGATCAATGGAAGACTGCTTTCTCCTGCCCCCTCGGGCTGTACGAATGGGTCGTAATGCCATTCGGTTTGGCGGGAGCTCCAGGCATTTTCATGCAATTAATTAATGAGGTGTTGCACCCCCTTTTGTATAAAGGGGTGTTTGTGTATTTGGATGATATTGTGATTGTGACGCGTACTAGAGATGAGCATGTTAGTTTGGTGAGGGAGGTGTTAGAGAGGTTGCGACAAGCGAGTCTGTATGTAAAATTGAGTAAGTGCGAATTTGGCAAGGCTCAGATTGATTTCTTGGGATATAGGATTAGTGGGGATGGAGTCGCCATGGATCCGGCTAAGGTGGATGACGTGTTGAATTGGGAAGCTCCAGAGACTCGTAGGCAGCTACAGGCTTTCTTAGAGTTAGCCAATTTTTATCGCACTTTTATATCGGAGTTTTCAGCGATAACCCTCCCGCTAACGGAGTTATTGAGAACCAAGGGTAAGGGTGAGTCGAAGAGGACTAAGTCTCCAGGTGCTAAGCTGGATTGGACAAAAGATTGTCAGGAGGCGTTTGTGGAATTAAAGAAAGCTTTTACTAATGGGCCCTTATTAATGCATCCGAATGTGGATAAGCCTTTTGTGGTACAGTGCGATGCGTCTGCTTGGGCTTATGGTGGAGTGTTGTTGCAGGAGGATGAGCGAGGTAGATTGAGGCCGTGTGCTTATTTTTCTAAGAAGTTTGGAGAGCATGGCGGAAGTGGCCGGTCTGGGAAAAGGAGGCGTTTGCTGTGCGGAATGCTTTGCAAGTGTGGCGGCAGTTTTTAGAGGGTGCTGCTTTCCCTTTTGTGGTGATGACTGATCATCAGAACCTCCAGTATCTGAGGAACCCTCAGAAGTTGTCTCCCAAGTTAGTGAGGTGGGCTCAGTTTTTCGCTAGGTTTGATTTCTGGCTGCAGCATATAAGGGGCAAAGAGAATGTGGTGGCTGATAATAATAATAGTAATAATAATACTTTATTACTTGTGAGTCGCCCTCCACCAATGGTGCTCCGGGCGACTTACATCCTTTAAAAACATAGATACATCAGTTAAAACAGCAGATATGAGCCGTAGAAGGCTCTGCCATCCATCCAGTTCAGTCCCGAAAGCCTGGCGGAAGAGCCAGGTTTTCAGGCCAGCCAGAAATCTGGCCGGGGCCAGTGTGGCCCTAAGCGCAGGCGGGAGCGAGTTCCAGATCATAGGGGCCGCCCCCGAGAAGGCTCTTCTACGGGTCTCTGTCAGCCGGCCCTCTCACCCCAGGGATAGCTAACCGGTCGCCATTTATTACGCGTGCGGGTCTTTCGCAGCGTTGGTCTGTCAGCTGATCGCCCAGGTAGGCTGGTCCCATTTTTTGCCGAGCTTTGAAGGTTATCACCATGAGTTTGTAGATCGCTCTAAGCTCAATGGGTAACCAGTGAAGATCTTTTAAAATTGGTGAAATATGGCTCCTGGCCGATGCCCCGGAGATGAGTCTGGCCGCTGCATTCTGGATGAGTCTCAACCTCAGTCGTGGCCAACGGTAGGCCCACATACAAGGCGTTGCAGTAGTCAAGACGGGAGACCACGGTGGCATGAATCACCGTCCTCAGCGCCTCTGGTGGTAGATAGGGGCCAACCGTCGGGCCCTACGGAGGTGAAAGAAGGCACCCTTGGCAGCGGCCTGGATGTGAGCCTCCATCGTCAGTTTCTCATCCAAGAGTACTCTAAGCTCTTTACCTTGGGGGGGCTGCGGACAAGGGCTCGCCCTCAAAGGGTGGTAGTGGAGAGTGGGGGTTGGGTCGGCCGGGCCAGAGGATCTCCGTTTTCGCCGGGTTGATCTTTAGCCTGTGTGCTCTGAGCCAGCTTGTGACCGCCTTCAGCCCCCGGCTAAAGCTTTCAGGTACCGACAGCACCCCTGGGTCGAGCTTCAGCAGCAGCTGCGTGTCATCGGCGTATTGATAACAGTTGAAACCGTGGCTTCTAGCGATACCGGCCAGGGGCTGGGCGTAGATGTTAAAAGGGTGGGGACAGGATGGCACCCTGCGGAACCCCGCACTCCAGCCCACATTTCCTGGAGACCTGGCCCTGCCACTCGACCCGCTGCGGCGACCCCGCAGAAACGATCCTAACCAGGTCAGGGCCTTGTCTTGGATCCCAGAGGCCGCCAAGCGCGAGTAGCAAATCATGATCAACGGTGTCGAAGGCCGCAGTTAGGTCAAGGAGGACTAGGACTGCCGAGCCCCTCCGTCCAACTGGCGGCGGATGTCATCTGTGATTGCTACTAGAACGGATTCGACACCGTGGCCCGCTCGGAAGCCTGACTGAAATGGGTCTAGGCCCCGGATCGTTCCAAGAAGTCCCGCAGCTGGTTTTCCACTGCTCGCTCAAAAGCTTCCCCAGAAAGGGCAGATTAGCGACAGGGCGGTAGTTCGCCGGTTCATTGGGGTCGAGGCTCGCCTTTTTCAGAAGAGGGCTAACTCTAGCCTCCTTCAGGGACTCGGGGAAGGAGCCTGTGTCCAATGAGAGGTTCACCAGATCCACCAGGGCGTCCAGTATGGTGTCTATGCAGGACTTGATTAAGTGCGATGGACAAGGGTCCATGGGGCAGGTCGTAGCCCTTGCCCCGGTCACCAGCTTTTCACCTCTTCCGATGTTAGGGGCTTGAATTCGGTGAGGTAGAGCCCATTTGTCTGGGTTGGATGTCGAATCCACTCATTTCCTTCCTCCGGGATGGGCGGCAGGTCGCGCCGAAGTGCCGTGATTTTCCCAATGAAGTGCTCTTGGAGATCCTCTGCCGTCACCGTAGAGCTGTTGGAATCACTCTGTGGAGACCCCAGAAGGCTCCGGACCACTTTAAAGATCTGGGCTGTATGGGAGCCGGCGGCTGTAATCTGGGCGGCATTATAGGATTTCTTAGCCTCTTTGATCTCACGTTCGTACAGCCTATGCTGTTCTCTGTAGGCTGCTCTATTTGCCATGCTGGGTTTCCGTCTCCAGACACTCTCCAATTGTCTCCTCCGGCGTTTCAGCTGCTTTAGGTTCGTTGTGAACCACCGTGAGCAGGTTTTCCGGGGGGACGAAGGGGCGCCTCGGTGCCACCTGGTCGATGGCCTTCGAGAGGACGCTGTTCCACCTGGCAACTAAGTCCGCTAGTGATCCTCCGGGGACCTCCAGGGATCCAAAGCAGCTATGAATGCCCTCGGGGTCATCGAGCTCCTTTGGCGGACTAGGATGGTCTTTTGTTCCAACCTTTCTGTAAGAGGGGTGTCAACGTCTGCCCTCACGGTCAGGTGGTCCGACCAAGGCACTGTTCTGGATTCACGATGTTTTAAGGTTAGGCCGTGGCTGAAGATCAGGTCTAGCAGCGTGGCCAGCCTGATGTGTAGGGCCAGTTTTGGTCCTGGGGAGATCCAAAGCCTCCATATGTTGGAGGAACTCCCTTGCACTGGATGTAAGAGGGTCTGAGTCCGGGTGGATGTTAAAGTCACCCAGCACGATGAGCCGGGGGAATCTCAGCGCCCAATCCGCAATCAGGTCCAGCAGTGCAGACATGGCCTCCTTTTGGGCCCCAGGGGCTCGGTAGACCACCAGAATCCCCGTCTTTTCCCGGTTCCTAGAATTGCTCCCAGGCACTCTATGCCGGTCATCGCTGATGTCTGGAGGACCGAGGTAGCGACAGTGTCTTTACGACCAGGCCCCTCCCCGCCCGGCCGGTGGATCTTGGCTGGTGGAAAGCTCGAAAGCCTGGGGGGGCTAGCTCCTGAAGAAGGACACAGTCGCTGTCCTGGGTCCAGGTCTCTGTGATGCATATGACATCTGCGTCCTGCTCTGTGATGAAATCATGCGTTGTCCCGGTATCCGAGTGTAGGAGAGAATGAGTTGCATAAGTCAGGGGAGGTGTTTGCCAGAGAGCATTGGGGTCTGGCCGTGCAGACAAGGTCCCAAACGGCGTGTGAGGTTAAGAAGGAGGAAGGAGTGGTAGATGAATGGAGTTTAGAGTTGCAGAAAAGTTATGTAGGTGATGTGTGGTTACAGAGTCATGAGAAGGAGTGTAAGCCATTGAATGGTTTGTGGATTATGGGAGGCAAGGTGTATGTCCCTCAGAGTATGAGAGAAAAGGTACTGAGGTTGAATCACGATCATAGATCCGCTGGTCATTGGGGGGTCACGAAGACTCTTTTGGCCCTAAAGAAGAGGTATTGGTGGCCGGCCATGAGGGCTGAGGTGAAGAGATATGTAGAGTGTTGTGAAACGTGTGCTAGAAATAAGGTTCCCTCTGCTAAGCCGCAGGGGTTGATTCAAGTGGTGGTTACTCCTGTGAGGCCGTGGACACATGTCAGTACTGATTTTGTGGGGGAGTTGCCCTCAAGTCGGGGTTATAGGTAAATTTGGACCGTGCTAGATATGTTCTCTAAGCAGGCCCATTTTATTCCGTTAAAGGGGTTGCCTAGTGCAGAGAGATTGGCTGAGTTATATGTGCGGCATGTGTACCGTTTGCATGGGTGCCCGGAGCAGGTTTTGAGTGATCGTGGAGTCCAATTTACTGCCCAATTTTGGGAGCGATTTTTGGAGATGTTGGGGGCTCAGAGGCATCTTACGACCTCTTATCATCCTTGTTGCAATGGGGGCGTGGAGAGAGCTCAGAAATCGTTGGGGTCTTATTTGCGTATTTTCAGCAACAAGGAGCAAAATAATTGGTCTGATTTGTTGCCTTATGCTGAGATGGCTTATAACAGCTCGGTACACTCTTCCACTGGGAAGTCTCCCTTCGAAGTGGTCTATGGTCAGGAGGTAGCTCCTTTGCCCCAGCTATTGGAGTTGGGAGGGGAGGAGAGGGTGGAATGGAGGATGCGAGCCCGGGAGGATTGGAAAGAAGTAGCAGCGGCTTTGGGAAAGGCACAGCGTTCTTACAAGTTGTTTGGAGACCGGAAGAGGCAGGAAGGGGAGGAGTACCGTGAGGGGGATTTGGTGTGGCTATCCACGCAGAATCTGAAGTTAGGGTATCCATCGAAGAAGTTAAGTCCGAAGTACATTGGGCCTTTTAGGATTGAGAATGCGGTGAATAAGGTCTCATATACCCTTCTGTTGCCCAAGAGTTTAGGGAAGGTTCATCCCACGTTTCACTGTAGTCTTTTAAAGAAGTATGTGGGGCCCTTTCCTCCTCCGGATTGAATGATGTTTTGTTTTCTAGGGGGAGGACGTGGTGGAGGAGACCGTTATGTCAGGACTGGGAGACATGAGCTTAGGAGAAGTTCAGGCTCCCAACCTGCCATGAGATTGCACCGACCTTTGCCCCAGTTCTTTGGTGACCTTGGCTCCAGCTGCATAGAGACTGTGCTGAGTCAAGTGGGAGTGACGTAACTTCCAGATGTGTGTGGGGCTCCGGAGGGAAGTGAGGTAACTCCTCCGAGCCTGGACATTGGACAATTGGACTCATAATGCTGGCTCATGGACCCATGAGGTCACATCCCTTTGGACTATGGGATATGCTGAATCACCCGGATATGGTGCAACCCTGCTTGGACATTGCATGGGCAATGGGGAGGGGCTCGGGGTATATAAGGTGTGTTTGGGTGGCGGGCAGGTGCTTTTGCTTCACATGTGTCGTACCTACAATAAAATCGTGTTGGACCGTGCTTCAATCTACGCGTGATCCTTACCGAGTGTTGGAGAGTCGTTACACCTTCTAGTATTTTCTGTTGGTCATGGGAATTCTCTGTGCGAAGTTTGGTTCAATTCCATCGTTGGTGGAGTTCAGAGAGCTCTTAAATTGTAGGTGAACTATAAATCCCAGTGCCTACAACACCTACTGTAAATGCTCAGGCCAATTCCCCTCAAAACCCACTAGTATTCATATTTGGGCATATCAGGTCTGCAATGCCAAGTGTGGTCCAGATCCATCATTGTTTGGGTTTATAGTGCACTCTGGATGTAGGCGAACTACAACTCCGCTAAATCCCTCCAGTATTTTGTGTTGATCATGGGGCTTCTGTGTGCCAAGTTAGTTCCAGGTCCATCATTGATGAGGTTCAGAGTACTGTTAGATTGCAGGTGAACTATACATCCCAGTACCTACAATTCCTATAAATGATGGTGAATTCTCCCAAAATATCTCCAGTATGCTCAGTTGCTGATCAATTCCTCTGTTAGCTGTGTGGGGAAAGGTTAAGGGAGAGGCAGTGGGCGGGGTCATGCAAATTCCACACCAATGGAGAGAGTAAGAACCACTGGGACGTCTGTGGAGGAGGAAACACAGAAAATCTAGGATGATATTTCCCCATATGAAAGCTTTCACTTGGGTGGTGGGCAGTATGGTCTTGGTAGAAGACATTGGCAGGGCTCTTGGACATGTTCATGGCAGTCACCATAACCTGAAATGTCATAACAGCAATAATAATAATAATATTTATTTTTGTACCCCACCTCCATCTCCCCAAAGGAACTCATGGTGGCTTACATGGGGCCAAGCCTTTGGAGGGAGAGCCTTTGGTGTCTCCTGAGTAGTGGGAGCTATAGCTGTTTGTCAGGAGCTTGTCTGTGTAAGTGACACCCCAGCCACATGCACACATACATATTTTCTCTTTTATTATGTGTATAGATATATATTAATGTACTAGCTTGGGGACCCGGCGGTGCCCGGGTTATTTAAGAAATGTATTAGTTGGTCTTTAGCAGTTATTTATGTGGCTCACAGTGGTGTCAGGAAGTTAGTGAAGGCACTGCGAGTCCCATCGTCCATGGTCCACCCTCCTCCAAACAGCACCAGGATGTAGAGTGGGTCATGGAAGCTCTGTCTGCCAAGTTTGGCTGTGATCCACCATTATTGGGAGTTGCAGTGGTATCATGAAATTACTGAAGGTATTGCAAGTCCCATCATCTGTTATCTGTCCTCCTCTCAACTGCACCAGGATGTAGAGTGGGTCATGGGGGTTCTGTGTGGCAAGTTTGGCCTTGATCCATCATTATTGGGAGTTGCAGTGATGTCATGAAATTACTGAAGGTACTGCAAGTCCCATCATCTGTAGTCTGTCCTCTCAATTGCACCAGGATGTAGAGTGGGTCATGGAGGCTCTGTGTGGCAAGTTTGGCCTTGATCCATCATTATTGGGAGTTGCTGTGATGTCATCAAATTACTGAAGGTACTGCAAGTCCCATCATCCATGGTCCATCCCCCTTAGAACTGCAGCAGGATGTAGAGTGTGTCATGAGTACTCTGTGTGGCAAGTTTGGGCCTGGTCTGTCATTTGTAGGGGCTACAGTGTTCTGTGGGAAGTGAATCGGGTGAAGGTACTGCAGATCCCATCATTTGTTGCCCATCCTGCCCTGAACTGCACCAGGTTGTAAAGTGGGCCATTGGGCCTCTGTGTGCCAAGTTTGGTCCTGATCCGTCATTGGTGTGGGCCACAGTGCTCTAAGTGAGTTAAAGTACTGCAAGTCCCGTCATCCATGTTCCACCCTCCCTCAAATTGCACCAGGATGTAGAGTGGGACTTGGGGGTTCTGTGTGCCAAGTTTGGTCTTGTTCTGTCATTGTTGGGGGTCGCAAAGTGTTTTGGCCTTAAACACGCACCATGCCTGACTGCCTCAGACCTTTTTCTTACCCCCCCCCCCCTGCTACTTTAGAGTGTCGGAATGTTGGTGGTGCTGTCCAATCAGAGGTGTTATGCAAATAATCCCACAGTGGCAACCAATCAGAAAGCTACCACATATCCTTCCGCCCTCCGCAAACATTTGTTGCTGCTGGGTGATTTCAAGTCATTTCCAGCTTCCGCCAAACGTAACGTTGTTGTTGTTGTTGTTGTTGTTGTTGTTGTTGTTGTTGTTACACCACTACACTATTATCGAGTCTAATATGATGAGGCCCAGAGACAAGGGATGTAAAAGGGAACAAGATAGCAAAGTTTGTCAGTTTTGATTTTTCTGGACTATAATACGAGGGTTGAATGAAAAGTAATGCCTCCACCTTCGTAACTTGGGTTTGGATAGAAATATTTTAATAAATCAAACGCAGAAATAACCCTTAGAAGGTGCTCTTTGACTACCACTATTCTTTTCCAATTTTTCAACAGACAATTGGATACATTTCTGCCAATGATGAACAAGTTTTCTGAAGCCGTCACAAAAGAAGTTGACACTGTTTCCGCAACCAGCATCTCACAGTTCTCTCAACGTCTTCACCAGAAGCATAATGGTGTCCCTGCAGATATTTATTCATTTATTTATTTATTTAAAACTTTTGTACCCCGACCTTCTCACCTCTTTCGAGGGGCTCAGACCGGCATAACAGCAAAAATTCCATGCTATACAATTTAAAAACAACAACATATTAAAATACATAAAAACCCAGCATAAAACCACATCGCCATTAAAACAATTCCACTCAATCTGTAAATGTGGTCATACATTCAGACAATAGCCCATCTCAGCCTATTCTGGGAAGGCCTGGTTCCATATCCAGGTCTTCACCAGCCTCCTGAAGGACAACAGAGAGGGGGCAGACCTAGCATCACTTGGGAGAGAGTTCCACAGTCGAGGGGCGACCACAGAGAAGGCCCTGTCTCTCGTCCCCACCAGCCGCGCTTGCGAAGCCGGCGGAACCGAGAGCAGGGCCTCTCCGGAGGATCTTAATGTTCTTGATGGCTCGTAGGGGAGAATTCGTTTGGACAGGTAAACTGGGCCAGAACCGTATAGGGTTTTGTAGGTTAAAACCAGCACTTTGAATTGTGCCTGGAAGCTAATTGGCAGCCAGTGGAGCTGGCACAGCAAGGGAGTTGTGCGCTCCCTGTGCCCCGCTCCTGTTAGTAACCTGGTTGCTGAACGTTGGACTAATTAAATGAATATAAGATTGAATAAATAAATAAATAATTGCAGCTTCCGAGCAGTCTTCAGAGGCAACCCCATGTAGAGAGCGTTGCAGTAGTCTATTCGGGATGTAACCAGAGCGTGGACCACCGTGGCCAAGTCAGACTTCCCAGACTTCTTTCATTATTGGGAACAGATGGAAGTCAGATGGTGCTAAATCTGGACTGTATGGAGGATACCATACGGTGGTCAGATCCAGTCTCTGCTGTCAACGTTGTGAAACTCAGTAGTTGCTGTCACAGGACGTCCAACTCTTTGTTTGTCACGCAAGTCAGATGGTCCCACCTCAAGGTCTTTAAACTTACTCGCCCAACGATGCACAGTATTGACATCAACACAATCATCATAAACAGCTTGCATTTTCTGATGCATCTTCTTTGGGGTGACACCTTCTGCTGTCAAGAATTCAATGACTGCACGTTGCTTAAGTCGCATTGCCCGACCGTCTGCGCAGGGTTCCATACTTCGCACTTTAACTAACTAACTAACTAACTAACTAACTAATTTTATTATTTATGCGTCGCCCTCCACAAATGTGCTCCGAGCGACTTACATAGCTTGGCATTTACAATACTAAAATATTAAAATGTTAAAATGTTGGAATAAACAGATTCCAGGTCACTGATTGTCACTTATGCATATGCTCTTCTAAATAGCCATGTCTCAAGTGCCGCCAGAAATGAAGGCAGGTCGGGGATGGCTCTTTGGTCTGGCGGCAGAGAGTTCCACAGGACAGGGGCCACAGTGGAGAAAGATCTCTGTCTCGTGGACTCCAGATGAGCCTCTCTCAGACCCGGGACACAGAAAAGGTTCTCGTAGGCTGGCCGTGGTGCTCTCAGATGGATAGATGGTATCAGACGGTCTTTTAGGTATGTAGGACCCTGGCCCCGCCAGGCCTTAAATGTCAGGGTCAGGGCCTTATAAAGGATCCTGTACTCGACCAGCAGCCAGTGCAAATGCTGTAGGGATGGCATTATGTGACACCTCATTGGTGTTTTTGTGAGGAGCCTGGCAGCAGCATTTTGTACAATCTGGATCTTGCGAGTTACTGACCGAGGTAGACCCACGTATAAGGCGTTGCAATAATCCAGCCTTGATGTAACTGTGGCATGGATT
>JARBWK010004437.1:0-10361 GCA_030556195.1 Anolis apletophallus
GGATTTCTGTTTGGATTACAGCCATTCAGATTGCTGAACTTTTCTTCCCCAACTGTCTCTGTGTTAACAGTTTTGCCCATAGTTAAAGCTCAATTCATGTATAATATATTACATACATATTTTATCACACATGGGAAATATGCATTATTTATCACATGCACAGAACATTAAGGATGCAGACATGCATACAGGGGATTCTTCTTTACATAAATGCCCTTCTTAGGCATGTACCATGTTGACATTGGTAACATCCCTCTCTTCATCTTCACATACAAGTCTAATTCCTCTTACACAGAAGGATGCAGGGTTTTTTTTCTGCTTAAGCTGCATCTGTCACTGAATTTTAATCACATTCCCAAAGCTGGAAGTTAGAATTTCTATCATTCATCTATCCATCATTTTAATTATGGCATGTCCTTCTTTTTCTCCCTGGATGGGATTCAAGCGATCTTACGGAAAAATTGGGAAGACAATAAAACACATATAGTTAACTTAATTTAGCAATAGATTGGTTGCTGATTTTGTTATTTTTGTTGTAGTTGTTGATTTTGATGTAGTTGAATATACTGCCAACAAAGAAGATCAGGCAAGGCACCTGGACCCTGAAATATGGGCAGAGGAGATCAGGCAAAACTGGACTTTCAAGACTGTTGGGCCCTTCTACACATGCTGTAAAACCCAGAAGTAACTGGATTAAAGGGGGGGGGGGGTTGGCTAAACAACATTTAGCTAAAGTGCGGGAGGGATCAGGTTAAGAGGTAAGTGTTTAAAAGGTGTGCTTAATAGGACATAGGACACAACATTCTTTCACATCAGTGGGAAGAAGTCTGGAATACAAAACTAAAATACACATCACTTGACATACGGAAAAAACTGGTATAAAAGTTTTTTTTTAGATGGCATTATACGCATGAAAAACTTGCAAAATTTAACACACAATGCTCCAACAAATGTTGGAAATGCGGGGAAAGAACTGGGCACCTTTATCACCAATGATAGCAATGTAAAGAGATTAAGCATACCTTTTTAGGCATTACTGATAGTAGATTAGACAGGAACCAAGACAGAATGTTATTTCTAATGAGGAAGGCAAGAGCAAATCCCTCTCAACAGCTTTTTGTTAAAAGAAACCCATGATGGGATCAACTTAAAGTTGCCATGTAGAAGTGTGTGTGGTGACCTTTTTCATTCAAAATATATTCTAAACTAGCTGTACCCGGCACGCGTTGCTGTGCCCTTTTTAGGAGATGCGAGAAAGTCCAATCATCCACGGTGTGCCCTCCTCTAAACTGCAGTTGGATGGAGTGTGGGTCATGGGGGGCATGGTGTGCCAAGTTGGGTCTTGATTGGTCTTGGTTCTGGGCCACAGTGGTCTGTGGGGAATGATGGGTTTTGAAGTACTACAAATCCCATTTTCCATGGTGGTACTTCAAGTCCCATCATGCATGGTCTGGGCTCTGTGTGCCAAGGTAGGTTACTGTAAATTCAGGCCATACACAATGTCCCATGAGCTGAGGCCGAGTTAGGAACAGCAAGTTAATGAAGCCTTACTGTCAATTCAGGCCATACACAATGTCCAATGAGCTGAGGCCTAGTCGGGAGAATCAAGTTAATGAAGCCTTACTGTCAATTCAGAGCATAAACAGCTTCACAGTAAGTGAGGGCTAGTTAGGGAAATCAAGTTAATGAAGCCTTACTGTCAATTTTGGGCGTGGTCTGTGATTTTTTGGGGTTGTAAATTTTCGGTTGGAAGTGATTTGGGTGTTTGTGTTGGGGATTGGCTCAGGCCTTATCCTTATTGTGTTTTGGCAGTTTAGTATGGATCGGAATTTTCATGTGGGCTGGCCAGTGTAGCAGTTATGCAAATCCGCCCTTATTGGCAGCCAATCATGTTGTCAGAATGTTGAGGCTGGGTGAGTCTTTGGCTGCCCCGGAGGATGCTGGTAAATGTAGTTTTATTTTTACTCGTTGTTTTGGGGGCCTTTTAGGTTTTGGGGGGGAAATTTTCTTTGCTACAAACGTACCTTGCTTGAGGCCTATTGCTGTTGGCAATTATTGTGTTTCTGCGTTGTATGGTTTCTTTGTTTGAGGTATACATCCCATGACGTGATCCCATTTATATAATAGATTATTATGATGTTGTATTACATGGCTCTCATGACATAGAATCGCCATTGTACCGTAATATTATTAGGATTTTACATAGAATATAACATATATATTAGCAATAATATAATATATTATTGTAATATTATTAGTAATATTACATATAATATAACATATATAATTATAACATCTTATTATTATGTTGTATTACATGGCCATCCAGTCCAACCCCATTCTGCCAAGAAGCAGGAAAATCACATTCAAAGCACCCCCAACAGATAGCCATCCAGCCTCCACCACACCCTAGGGCAGAGAGTTTCACTGCTGAACAGCTCTTACAGTCAGGAAGTTCTTCCTCATGTTCAGGTCTTGAGTTGAGTCCTGGCCTGGAATGACCCTGTGTAGAATCTTCTTCTCTGGAAGTTTTTCAAGCAGAAACTGGATGGCCATCTGTCTGGAATGCTTTGATTGTTTCCTAGCAGAAAGGGCCCTTGGGGATCCCTTCCCACTTTAGCATTCTATGGCGATCTCCCATTGCAAGGGCGCCAGGGTCTCAAAGGGGTTGCAATGCTTACCTTTCCTTGCTCAGGCTGCAGAGGCTGTAGGCTGTGCACAACACGTGAGCCAGCAAACCGGAAGTGGCAGGGACAGCAGCGGTGCACGCTGGGGCTTGTAGTCTTTGGGCAGAGTTCCATAGAGGAAGTTCATTGCTTGCATGGTCTGCATTGCAATGGGAAAAGCAAGGACTCCAGTGCAAAGCAGCTCTAGTGGATGCAAAAACTACACAGCTACTGGCGTGCATGGGGAGGCAGGGCCGGAGATGGGCGATCTGCCCTCCGCCGCCGCCTCCCGCGGATCTAGCGGCGGGCGCCAAAGAAGGTAAGCCCGGAGCTTACCTTCTTTGAGGCGCCGCTGGATCCGAGGAGGAGGGCGGCGGAGGGGGGCGATCTCCGCCCTGCCTCCCGCCCTGGCGTGCATGGGGGAGGCAGGGCCGGAGATGGGCGAACCGCCTCTGCCGCGGCCCTTACACTTGGTTTGCAGGCGGCGCCTCAAAGAAGGTAAGCCCGGGAGCTTACCTTTTTGAGGCCCGCCGCTGATCCGATGGGACACGGCGAGGGCGGATCGCCGTTCTCCGGCCTTGCCTCCCGCCTGGCGCGCCTGGGGAGGCAGGGAGCTGGGTGAACCGCCTCCGCCCGCCGCCTCCGCGGATCCAGCGGCGGCGCCCAAAGAAGGTAAGCCCGGGAGCTTACCTTCTTTGAGAGGCGCCCGCTGATCCGAGGAGGGCGTCGGGCGGAGGGCGGGGCGCCGATCTCCGGCCCTGGCTTCCGCCCTGGCGTGCATGGGGGAGGCAGGGCCGAGATGGGCGAACCGCCTCTGCCGGGCGGCCCCCTTGCGGTTGCAGCGGCGCCTCAAAGAAGGTAAGCCCGGGAGCTTACCTTCTTTGAGGGCCGCCGCTGGATCCGCTGGGGACACGGGCGGAGGGCGGATCGCCGTTCTCCGGCCTTGCCTCCCGCCCCTGGCGCCTGGGGAGGCAGGGCCGGAGCTGGGTGAACCGCCTCCGCGCGGCCCCTCGCGGTTGCAGCGGTGGCGCGGAAGGAGGTGGGAGGGGGCTGGGGGGAGGAGGAGGGTTTCCCTCCTCTTCCCCCCCGCCGCTCTTCCTGTTCAAAGGAGGAGGCGGAGGGAGGCGCTCTGGCTGCCATGTGCGAACGTTCTGAACGTTCGCTGGCAGCGCAGAGTCCGGTGGGATTCCCTTTGTTAATTTTTAGGGGGGGTGTTTTTGGGTGTTGCGAGGTATTTAGGGCCGGTTTTTTGACTGTTGTCTGTACCTCGTGGTCAGGGCCAGTCAGTTGTTTAGTGTGGTGTTTCTGCGACGTATAGTTTTGTTGTCTATATCCTTCTTTGCACGACCGTGTCTCCTTTATATATATAGATATGTCTGAAATGTGTCGTTAACCATGTTTTAAAATAATGTTATTGTTTCAGTTTTTAACATTTGTAAAATATTAATTATAGAATCCTAGAGTTGGGAAAAAACCCCACATGGGTCATCCAGTCCAACACAAAGTATCCCTGACAGATGGCCATCCAGCCTCTGTTTAAAAGCTACCACATTCTGAGGCAGTGAGTTCCACTCATTAATTTAAATGAGTCTTCTTTTAAATAATTGATGAGCACTTTGTGTACTATGCCAAGAGAAAGTTAATGTATAAATACAATCAATACAAAGCCCCCAAAACAAATAAGACTGGACTCATGAAAGGGATCTTTAAGTACATATTTTGCTTTCATGTGTTTTCATTTTTAAAGATGTTTCAATGGTCATGGGAACGAAAAATAACTTGTCCTCCTCCTGTAATCAAAACACAATCTCTGACTTGCAATGTTGAGACCCCCATTCCTCAAAAATACTTCAAGAGTTTTTTTTATGGTTCCTATGATCATGGAATGCAGCCATTGCCTAATGATGCCAAGTCTGACTCACCAGTCAATCTCTCTGTGTACTTTTGCTGACTGTGAGTTACCGTGAGTGACCTTATTGGGCGATATCATGCATTGGAAGGGCATGGCAATAGTAGATCTCTGGGCCAGATGAAGCACAGGAGAACCATTTTCAAGTTGTACACACTTGCTCTGATAAACAAGGTGATTTCAAAGGTTTTAGATTTTCTGTTGTTTGCCTCAGATTGGTGCTGAAGTAGACAGAGAATGACAAAAACATCCAAGCAAATGTTGCATGTGCTGTTCTCTTCCTTTCATGTAGCCACTGTTTTATGTTAGCACTTTCAGTGGTCACACTTTGCAAGATTATGACTGTGTTTAATTAAAAACTAGAAAACTGCATGTCAGCTAATTGAAAATATTTTTTAAAGTTAGCCCCATGCAGTCAGGAGTAAACACCATGGAGTTTAATGGAGTTTAACCTCAGGTAACTACATATGATTGCAGTCATGCTGATCTTTAAAAATGTGTTTTCTGTGGTTCTGCTGCTCTTTGTGATGTGTGTCTCTGTGTGTGTATGTTTTCATGAGTTCTACCATTTTAACATTTACTACTTTCCTACTGAATTCAAATATGCATTTACTATCTGCCATGCATAATACCAAGGAACTTATGATGGAAAGTCGGGCTTTTTCAATTGAGGAGAAATGAACATGAACCTCCTTCCCCCCCCATGAGCAAGTATTTTAACATCATGTGTTTCATTACCACCATAGTTACCAGATAAATAACCCAAAGAGCAAAGAAATAAGTGTACTTAAAACACACAAGTATATGAAGCCATGGTGATTCCAATTACTAAAATGTGATATTGATTATATACAGTTAAATCCAATAAAGTGACTACTACTGGTTGTCACAATGTGTGCACTGGTCTATGATTTATCACAATCCTGTGTAGTTACTTGTATGTGAAGTGATGTTGATTCTCTGACCCATGCAGACGAGATGAGAAATGTTGATGAGAAAATTTGCAATTCAGAAATGCTTTTCCTTTTCCTGTATTACAAGGGGCACAATAACTAATGACTCCTGCACACACACCAGCTTCTGGGAAGGACAGATTAGTGATTCTCCCTGATATCAGTCAATGGAAGAAGAAGAAAGCAGCCTACAGGTTTACCCGCACTGTTCCAACAGTCACTATTAGGTCATCTATTTATAAAAGAAATCATTGCGAAAAAATCTTGAAAGAGACCCGTTTAATCCTTCAAACAGCTCCCATAGTGAACCCTGTTTAATGAGAGTCCTTCTTAAAACTGGTGATAACACTATGAAGCTTTCTTTGTAGTGGAAAGAAGAAAAGCAGCTGCAAGACTGATGTTAAGAGGTCTGAATAATCTACATTTACAGTATGAAGTCTGAGCCAGTTATAATTAACAGGCTGCAAAACTGGCAGTTTGAAGCAGATTGAGAAGGCTGAAGAATGCAAACCCACAGCCTGAAGAAAGCATATTTATCAAAGATACAGGAGAAACTGAGGCAGCGTAGGCATATATTTCATGTATCTATTATTCCCCATAACTGGCTTCATAATGCTTTTCATATATTGGTCAGGTATCTGCTGATGCGTACAAGTTCCAAAGAAGCATAGACAATATACATTATTTGATGTACAGTGTAAACAGTGAAGCATAACAAAATGCTTAAATAGTACACCACTGCTTTTGCACACTAGCATATAGAGAGGAGGAGGATTAGATGGTTGAGTGATCATTGCCGGGTCTCTGGCTGAGAATTATTTTTATTTAGGCTTCCCTGGTCCACACCAGCCCAACAACCACATAACCAACCCGCAGTGTTCAGTGAACCCTTGCTGGCTGTTGTACACTAGTGTGGATATTTTGTTTAGATTTATGTTATTACAGAATTTTGTTTGATTATGTAGGCATTGAATGTTTTCCTTCGGGGAGATAGGGCAGAATACACATAAAGTTTTATAATTATTTATCATTATAACCTAAACATGCTACCAGTTTTCTTCCCTGAGATTGAGGGTGGGTATGGGAAGAGCAACTTGCAACCCCAACTCTCCTACAGTCCTTGGCCTAATTTGAAAATCTGTCCGTATGCTAAGAAGCTTGGAGTTGTGGTAAAATGATCTCTCTCTTCCTTGGCAGTGCATTGGGAGGAGGTGGAAGAGGACAGGTTAATGTTTGAGTAAGATGAAAGAAGACTGACTTTCAAACAAAGAGAGAGAGGAGAGAGAAAGAGATATTGGAGGGATCCATCAACCCACTCTGTGATCTGTTCCCAGCCACCACATGTTATGTGTCCCCTAACAGATGACCCTTGAGGATTGTAGTCTTGACAATAGGAAAAAAATCCCTCTCCTGACCTAAATAATCAGACTATAATGCTGTTTTTCCTTGCAAAGTCTTGTCATGTTGGCTTCCTTTTAGACAGGTCTATGTCAAAGCTACCAGGTGTTCAAAATATTCCGTGCAGAAGAAAGTTCAACAAACCTTGCTAGCAAAGACCATCTTGAAGGCTGGAAGTGACAGCTACTGCTGATAAGAGTTTGCTGTTAGTGTTAATGGTTTGGCATCTGGTTAAAGAAACCATCTGTTCTCCTCAATTCTGTTAACCTCATTTAGATTGTAATAACATTAAATAAACCATGAGCTAAGTGAAAATCAAATACGGTATGATACTTTATGCCTTTTTGGAGAATAACCACACCCTGTTCAAGGATCAAGAGCCAGAGTCAGATAAAACAACTCTTAATGTTGCAACCTTGGAATATACTCCATTATCCTAATATTGCAATAGTTCAAATGCTGTTTTATTAATACAGTCTGTGGACAAATGGATAAGAGGGTTTCGGCCAGAGGTTTTATAATCTCACTAGCTGACCCGTGCACGTGTTGCTGTGCCAATATTCTCTATAGTTCAAGTTTAGTTCAATTGTATTGCTGTTGGGATACAGTAAGGTCCAGTATTCTCTACTGCTCAAGTTTAGTTCAATTGTATTGCTGTTGGGAGTTCAAAATGCTATTAATCCCAGGTGCTATAACTCCCAAATGACAAAACAATCCCCTACAACTCCACCAGTGTTCAACTGGGGATATATTGAGTATTTGTGCCAAATGTGGTCCAGATTCAGTGTTGTTTGGGTTTAGAGTGCTTACCAAATGTAGGTGAACTACGTCTCCCCCTAAATCACTGTCAATTCCTCCAAAACCCCTCCAGTATTTTCTGTGGGTCATGGGGGTTCTGTGTGCCAATTTTGGTCCAGGTCTGTCATTCATGGGGTATATGGTTGGGGGTCACCACAACATGAGGAACCTTATTTAGGGGTCACATCATTAGAAAGGTTGAGAACCACTGCATGAGTACATATATTTTTCTGTGTTATTGGTATTAATATTTTAGAAATGTATGTAAAGGGAGGCGGTGAGTCAATATTTTTTCTGGAATGGGGGTGGTACTTCCCAAAATGACACAAAATGACACTCTGAGGCAGAGAGTTCCACTGCTGAACAGCTCTCATAGTCAGGAAGTTCTTCCTAATGTTCACCCTCCTGCACAGACATGCTTCCCTGTGCACTGTTGAGCTCTCTTTCTCTTTCTCTTTCTCTCTTTCCGTCTCTCTCTCCCCCTCTTTCCTCCTCTCCTTCCTTCTCTCTCTCTCTCTCTCTCTCTCTCTCTCTCTTTCTGTCTGTCTTTCTCTGTGTGTGTGTGTCTCTCTTTCTCTCTATCTTTGTGTGTGTGTGTCTCTCTCTCTCTCTGTGTGTGTCTCTCTCTGTCTCTCTCTCTCTCTCTCTTATGTGTGTGTGTCTCTCTCTCTCTCTCTTTATGTGTGTGTCTCTCTCTCTCTTTCTCTCTGTCTTTCTCTGTCTCTCTTTGTGTGTGTGTGTCTCTCTGTCTCTCTCCCTTTCTCTTTCTCTTTGTGTGTGTGTGTCTCTCTCTCTCTCTCTCTCTCTCTCTCTTTATGTGTGTGTCTCTCTCTCTCTCTCTCTCTCTCTCTGTGTGTGTCTCTCTCTGTCTCTCTTTCTCTCTCTCTCTATGTGTGAGTGTCTCTCTCTCTCTCTCTCTCTCTCTCTTTGTGTGTGTGTCTCTCTCTGTCTCTCTTTCCCTCTCTCTCTTTATGTGTGTGTGTGTCTCTCTCTTTCTCTCTGTCTTTCTCTGTCTCTATGTGTGTGTGTGTCTCTCTCTTTCTCTCTCTTTCTCTCTGTGTGTGTCTCTCTCTCTTTCTCTCTCTCTGTGTGTGTGTGTCTCTCTCTGTCTCTCTTTCTCTCTTTATATGTGTGTGTGTCTTTGTCTCTCTCTTTCTCTCTCTCTCTTTATGTATGTCTCTCTCTCTCTTTCTCTCTGTCTTTCTATCTCTCTTTCTCTCTCTCTATGTGTGTGTGTGTATCTCTCTCTTTCTCTCTCTCTTTCTGTCTCTCTCTTTATGTGTGTGTCTCTGTCTTTCTCTCTTTCTCTCTCTCTCTTTATGTGTGTGTGTGTCTCTCTCTCTTTCTCTCTGTCTTTCTCTCTGTTTTTCTCTATCTCTCTTTTTGCCTCTCTCTCTTTCTCTCCCTCCTTCCTGCTCTCCTTCTTTCTCTCCCCTTCCTTTCCTCCTCCCCATTCATCCTTTCCATTTCACCTTCCCTTTCCTTACCTGTTCTTTCCTTGTCCTTCCTGCCCTTTTTCCTCCTCCGTGGGCGGCCCCCTCCCTTGCTTCGGCCGCCGCCGCCTCCGCTCGTCCTGAGGTGAGTGGCGGGGGAAGAAGGGCCTTGGAGTGGAAAGGGAGGGCCCTCCCCTCCCGCTCCTTAGGCCCGCCCCTCCCCCCGCAGTTGCGGGCGTCGCGCGCCGTGGCGGGAAGGGGCGGAACGGGGAGGGAGGGCCTTGGAGTGGGAAGGGAGGGGCCTCCCCTCCCGCTCCTTAGGCCCGCCCCTTCCCCCCTCAACGTTGCCGGCGATCGCGGCGCCGTGGCGGGGAAGGGGCGGAACGGGGAGGGAGGGCCTTGGAGTGGGAAGGGAGGATGACTTCTCCTCCCTGCCTGGCTCCCTCCCTCCTTCCCCCCCCCAGCAACCACCACCGCTGTTCCTGATCGCAGCGGCGAGGGGGATGGAGAAGGAGGAGGCAAGGGTGAGTGTTTGCTGGCATGCGCACGAATGTTCTAAACGTTCGCGCTGGCTGCGAAGAGGCAGGGATGGCCGGTCCCATTGCCCCATTTTAGGGGGTTGTGTTTGGGGGTGTTTGGAGGTACCTAGGTCGGTTTTTTTGGGCCTGTTGCAGGACCCCGGACCCTCAGTTCGTAACTCACCAAGAGATAATGAGACGGCAGAGTCTGTTTCCAGTTGCAAACCAAGCTTCTTTATTTAGCAATGACAATTGTCAGGAACAGAAAGCAATCAGACACAAGGAGGTGTGCCTCGGCAATATGCCAAATGCCTACTGTTCAAAGGTCCACCTCCCAGTTGCAGTATTATATACCTTTTCAGAGAACTTACTTCACTCCTTCACGTGTACATCCTCGTGTACTCGTGTACAGTTGTAACCATCGGCTGACCACAAACGGTTGTAGAATAACATGTTTTCAGCTTAAAGCTGTTAAGTTCCTCTTTCTGCGGTTTCAAGCTTACAGTAACTTAAGCAACGCTTCAGTTTACAGAAAATGAAAAGCATCTTTCTTAATTCTTATACATCTATGCAGAAACAGCTTATTATGAACCAGAGTGAACCAAAGTTATGAACCAAGGTTTTATCACTTTGCTCTTAATGCTTTTTACCTTTGACCCTGGCCCCTTCAGTCCCCCTTTGGTGCG
>JARBWK010004438.1:0-10360 GCA_030556195.1 Anolis apletophallus
CATATGTGCTCACATATACATGTACATACACACAGCACGCACATGCACACACACACATATTATAAAAATCATGATTATGTAAAAATAATATACATGTACATGCACAGCGCACACATGCATACACACATGCATATATATATATATATATGCATGCATACATATATCAACATATACTCAGGCCAGGCATGTAGCCGGGGGGGGGGGCTAAGTGGGCTTCAGCCGCCCCCGAAATTCTCAGGGTGGTCCGCGAAAAGGCCTTAGTGGTACATTATTTAAACTGTTATGCTTATTCATATCATGATCTGATCACCATGCTCATTATATCCCACATTAATGGGGTTATTGGGATAACAATACAAAAGGTTTGCTAGGTAGACCCTCTTCCACCCAGTCTCAGCCCCCCCCCCCCCGAACCAAACTCAGCCCCCTCCGAAACAAAATCCTGGCTACGGCCCTGACTCAGGCCACCCTGAGCCCCCCTTCAGGGGGAGAAGGGCGGGGTATACATATAGGAAATATATAAATATACATGCATGCATACAAAGAGCCTTTTCGGCGGTAGCCCCAGTGCTCTGGAATTCCCTCCCAGAGGAAACTCGAGCCATCTCAGAACTGATTCCCTTCCGGAGGGCTTGTAAAACTGCTTTATTTAGATCAGCCTTCGGCTAGGCCCCCTGACCGGCCGACGCTGACATAACTCCCTTGCTTACTGGGGTCCCAGACCCAAGGCACTTTCTGTGTTTTCCTCTTTACTGCGCTGTGACATGTAATTTTAAATGTTTTAATGTGTTAGTGTAGGGCCGCATGTTTGTTCCATGCTGCCCGTTTTATATGTTGTAACCCGCCCCGAGCCTGCAGGGAGGGGCGGAATATAAAACCAAATAATAAATAAATAAATATAAATATATACATTCATACATGCACAGGCACATTTACATGCACACACATTGCAGAAATGGGGCTTGGGGGTACTGCTTTGCAGTGGCTCCAATCTTTCCTGGAGGGTCGTACCCAGAAGGTGTCATTGGGTGACACCTGTTCGGCTCCACAGCCGTTGTCGTGTGGAGTCCCTCAGGGTTCAGTTCTGTCCCCGATGTTATTCAACACCTACATGAAACCGCTGGGAGAGATCATCCGGAGTTTCGGAGTCAGGTGTTATCTGTAGGCAGATGACGTCCAGATCTGTCACTCCTTCCCACCTGTCACCAAGGAGGCCGTGCAGACCTTGAACCGGTGCTTGGCCGCTGTGTTGGACTGGATGAGGGCTAGCAAATTGAAACAATCCAGACAAGACAGAGGTCCTCCTGGTCAGTCGAAAGGCCGAACAGGGCATAGGGTCACAGCCTGTGTTGGATGGGGTCACACTCCCCCTGAAGACGCTGGTTCACAGCCTGGGAGTGATCCTGGACTCATCGCTGAGCCTGGAGCCCCAGGTCTGGGCGGTGGCCGGGAGAGCTTTTGCACAGTTAAGACTCGTGCGCCAGCTGCGCCCGTACCTTGGGAAGTCTGATCTGGCTACGGTCGTCCACGCTCTGGTCACATCCCGAATAGATTACTGCAACGCACTCTACGTGGGGCTGCCTTTGAAGATAGTTCGGAAGCTACAACTAGTCCAACGGGCGGCAGCCAGATTACTAATGGGAGTGACATACAGGGAGCATCCCACCCCCCTGTTGTGTCAGCTCCACTGGCTGCCTGTCCAATTCCGAGCTCAATTCAAAGTGCTGGTTTTGACCTTTAAAGCTCTATACGGTTCTGGCCCAGCTCACTTGTCCGAACGCATCGGCCTCTATGTCCCATCTCGTAATTTAAGATCATCCGGGGGGGCCCTGCTCTCGCTCCCGCCAACTTCTCAAATGCGGTTGGCAGGGACGAGGGACAGGGCCTTCTCGGTGGTGGCCCCCCGTCTGTGGAACACACTCCCTATTGATATTCGATCAGCTTCATCCCTCCTGGCATTCAGAAAAAGAGTGAAATCCTGGCTTTGGAGCCAAGCGTTTGCACCCTGGCACGACACGGCACTCTAGACTGGTCAGTTGGCAAATTGGTGGTTAAGATCTAAGACTTTGGATGGAACATTGTTTTAATGGTGATGAATGTATATGATGTTTTTAATATTAACTGTATTTTAATGTATTGAATTCTAGGTGTATTTTAATGTATTTTAATTTTAACTGTTGTTTACTATGTATTGTGTGGCATCGAATTGTTGACGTCTGTTAGGCCGCACTGAGTCCCCCCTCGGGGGTTGAGAAGTAGCGGGGTATAAACACTGGAAATAAATAATAAATAAAATGAATACACATGCTCACACATTTATTAATTATTATTTATTATTTTGATTTATATACAACCCTTCCCAAAGAGGCTCAGGGTGATATTGACACACGCCATCATATACACACACAAGCATACATGCACACACGTGCATACATATATGTGCACACACATGCACTCAAAGCACATACATGCACACATGCATATGTAAACAAATGCATGCATACATACATATATGTGCACACACATGGCTCAAAGCACATACATGCACACATGCATATGTACACAAACATGCACATATATGCACGCACACATACATATACACACATAAACATACATGCACACACACATGTTAACATACATATATGTGCACACACATGCACTCAAACACACATATACATGCACACATGCATATGTAAACAAATGCATGCACACATACAGCACGCACGTGCATAAACATACATGCATACATACATATATATGCATACACATATATGCACTCAGATACCCATGCACATATACATGCACATATATGCATACATATATACACAAACCTACAGGCACACATGTACACATATTCGTCGTGTTTTCTTTAACACAATGTAGTGTTAAGCATCCTTCCTGATAACTTCTCTTTTGCCTTGCAGATCATATATTTGAAAAAGTCAATCCAGAAATGGAAAAGCTGGGCTTTGTATGCAAATGTCTTGGAGGAGGAAAAATAGAGCATAATAGCAAAGAGAAGAAAATACGTGTATTTGGACTTTCTACCGTAAGTGCTTTGTAGTTCCAATGCTTAAGAGTTTAGGTTTTTATATTACCCCCGCCCGACATAGTGGTAGTGTTCCATCTCCACCTTCTCCATTAATTAATTAATTAAAAACGTTTGTACTACCCTGGCCTTCTCACCTCTCTCGAGGGACTCAGACCGGCATCACAGCAAAGATTCTATGCTATACAATTTAAAAACAACTACAACAACATATTGAAATACATTAAAAAACCAAATCGCCATTAAAACAATTCCACTCAATCTGTAAACGTGGTCATACATTCAGACAATAGCCAATCTCAGCCTATTCTGGGAAAGCTTGGTTCCACATCCAGGTCTTCACCAGCCTCCTAAAGGACAACAGAGAGGGGGCAGATCTGGCATCACTTGGGAGAGAGTTCCACAGCCGAGGGGCCACCACAGAGAAGGCCCTGTCTCTCGTCCCCACCAGCCGCGCTTGTGAAGGTGGTGGGACTGAGAGCAGGGCCTCTCCGCAGGATCTTACTGTCCTTGATGGTTCGTAGGGGAGAATCCGTTCGGATAGGTAAACTGGGCCAGAACCGTAGGTTAAAACCAGGACTTTGAATTGTGCCTGGAAGCTCATTGGCAGCCAGTGGAGCTGACGCAGCAAGGGAGTTGTGTGCTCCCTGTGCCCCACGCCTGGCTTTCGCCGCTTGCCAGTCCTGGAAGGCGGTGAAAGCCAGGTGAGGGGCTTCCTGCAAGGCCAGGCCACGCGGTTGTGCCTCCCTCACCTGGCTTTTGCTGCTTGCCAGAACCGTCGGACGGCGCGAGGCTTCCCACGAGGCAAGGCCACGCAGTGGTGCCTCCCTTCCCTGGCTTGAGCCACCCGCCGGGTCTGGCAATCGGCAAAAGCCAGGGGTGAGAGAGGCTGTCCCGCATGGCTTTCGCTGCTTGCCAGACACGGCCAATGGCACGAGAAGGGCAAGGGGCTTCCCGCAAGGCCAGGCTGTGCTGAGGTGCCTTCTCGCCTGGCCTTCCCCATTTGCGGGCGCCACAAGCCAGACGATAGGATTCCTGCGAGGTGAGGACATGCGGCGTGGCCTCCCTCGCCTGACGCACACCTCCCAACCAGATCCAGGTCTGGAATGCTCAGGTAAAGTATACATCCCAGCATCTCCCAAATGGCAATGTCTTTTTTCCCAAACCCCTCTGGTATTTTCTGTTAGTCATGGGAGTTCTGTATGCAAAGTTTGGTTCAATTCCATTGCTGTTGGGAGTTGAGAGTGTTCTTTAATGTCAGGGAACTATACATCCCAGCATCTCCCAAATGTCAAGGTCTATTTTCCCCAAACTCCATCTGTGTTCATATTTGGGCATATTGAGTATTCATGCCAAGTTTGGTCCTGATCCAACATTATTTCAGTCCACAGTGCTCTCTGGATATAGGTGAACTACAACTCCAAAACCCAAGGCCAATGCCCACCAAACTTTTATAGCATTTTCTCCTGGTTCTGGGAGTTCTGTGTGGGAAGTTTGTGTCTTTCTGCCATTCCTGCCAGGATATGCATGTTGTGTTCATCGAAACAGGCCCAGGTTTCACACTGAGTGTATAAATACATTTAAAAACATATTAACTATATGTATTACTGTGTTAGAGTGTCATTTGGTGTCATTTTGGTTGGTGGTGTGCCCCAGGATTTGGTAAATGTAAAAAATGTGCTGCGGCTTAAAAAAAGGTTGGGAAACACTGGTGTAAGGCACTCTTGAGTTTATTAGAGAAAGAAAATGTGGTACTCTAATAAAAATAAATATTTTCCCTTCCTTCCTACCTACCTACCTACAGGGCTATGGTAAAGCGGATCATTCTGCGACTGTAGAAATACTGAAGAGAACGTTTAAGGGTTACCAGATCACCTGGTCAGATGATAAGAAGTGAGCTGCTGCTCTGCAATGGAAAGCACAAAAGCCATTTACTCTTGCTTTTAACACCATATAGGATTGATTTCTAATTCTACCAGAAAGTACAATGAGCCATTGTGTTGATGCTAAATTAAATGTGAATGTGTGTATGCAGAGTTTATAAAATAGGTATTGTAAAATATTTTTGTCTTGTACAAAGTTTCCGTGGATAAACTGGGATGGGAGTTGTATTCGGAAGCTTTGCTTTAACAAATACGCTGAATTTCATCATAAAGGTTTATTCTCTCTGGGTCTGAAACATGGGTCACCTATCGCCAGCACCTACGACTCCTCCAACGCTTTCATCAGAGCTGTCTTCGCACAATCCTAAATATACACTGGACCGACTATGTGATGAATGTTGCTGTGCTTGAGCAAGCAGGGATCACCAGCGTTGAGGCCATGCTATTGAGAACACAGCTGCACTGCGGAGGGCACATGGTCTCTAGGATGGAGGGCCACCGCCTCCCAAAGATAATACTCTACGGTGAACTCGCCACGGGTCAGCACAAGGGAGGCGCCCCCAAAAAGAGATATAAGGACTCCCTGAAACAACATCTCAGGCTCGGCCAGATTGACCACCAACAATGGTCCACCCTGGCCTCACATCGGGAGGCATGGAGACGCGCTACCCACAATGCTGCAGGCTCTTTCGAGAAGACACGCCGAACGGGTCTCGAAGAGAAACGACAACGCAGAAAGAACCGCAACTTAGAAATAACATCACCCAAGGAGACTCTCTGCTGTGCTTTCTGCAACCGGACTTGCCTATCTCAGATTGGCCTTCTTAGTCATCAATGCGCTTGTAAAAAGCGTGGGATGAGTCCTTCTAAAGAATCTTCGTTCGCGAAGTAATGCCGAAGGAGCGGAAGCCATGCAGGTAAAGGTCCCTGCCGATAGGCACGGGGGAATCCTTTTCTCATAGTATGAATGTATATACTCACATTTAGTTGAATTCAGTGTTAAAATATATATATTTTAACACTGAATTCAACTAAATGTGAGTATATACTGTATATACATACTATGAGTAAAGGATTCCCCCGTGCCTATCGGCAGGGACCTTGAGCTGCATGGCTTCCGCTCTTTCCTTTGTTCGGGGAAACTCCTCCCGCACTCTTCCCTCCTCCCCCGCCATTGCACCGGGTTCGGCGGGGGCCCGCCATGCATCCAGCCTCTCTGTTTTAGGCTGTCTTTTCTCTGTTACAGGGGAGGGCTCGAGGGAGGGGGGGCTGTGCCTGCCCCTCCCTCCTTTCTCGCCGCTGGCCCTGCCTTGGCTTCCGGTTGGGCGGGGAAAGGTCTCAGCCTGCCGTCCACGTGGGCCCGACCTGCCCCAGTCCTCCCCGACTCCCTCGCTGTGCGTTTCGGGCCCGCAATACCGTGTTTTCCGTGGCCCAGGGACGCTTTCCGGCAACTCCTTGGGCAGGGCGGGGCCTGCTGCCCCGGTATCCGGCCCCTCCTCAAAACACACCTGTCATTACCTTGTTTTAGAGTAGGGGTTGGGAACCTATGGTCATGAGACATATATGGCTCTTTGGGCGTTTTTTAATGGCTTCCAGGTGCGGCAGGCCTGGCATCCGGCCCCGCCCAAGGAGTTGCCGGAAAGCGGCCCTGGGCCATGGAAAATGTTGCGTGGCGGGCCCAGCCTGCCCTGGTACCCACAGTAAGGGTAGTGGGGAAGACCGGGACAGGTTGGGTCCGCCATGCGCAGTTTTTCACGGCCCAGGACTGCTTTCCGGCAACTCCTGGGGCGGGGCCGTATGCCAGGCCTGCCGCGCCTGGGAGCAATAAAAATGGTCCAAAGAGCCATATATTTATTTATTTATTTATTTATTTATTTATTTCGGCTTAATAGACCGCCCTATCCGAAGCTCAGGGCGGTTTACAGCACGCAAACAGAACCAATTAAAACACATAAAAGTGACATTATAAAACAGCTAAAAACAGTTTAAAAAGTTAAAAGTGCCCCCCCCCCCCACTATAAACCCCAGTGATCGAGCACATAGCATCTGTGACAGTGTGGCAGTGACGCGGTGGAATGGCAGGTTGTAACAAATGCCAGTCAGGGGGCCAAATGCCTGCCTGAACAACCAGGTCTTACAGGCCCTGCGGTAGGTCATTAAATCCCGCTGTGCGCGCGTCTCTGCAGGGAGCGAATTCCATAGGGCCGGCGCGGCCACTGAAAATGCCCTCTGTCTCGTGCTCGATAGCCTGCATGTCTTCATCCCAGGGACCTCCAACATGTTGAGCCCCAGAGGGCAGTGATCTATTGGGCACATATGGGGTAAGTAAGACATATACCCCACATATGGGGTATATGTCTCGTGAGCCATAGGTTCCCGACCCCTGCTCTAAAACAAGGCAATGACAGGTGAGTTTTGAGGATTATGAGAGCTAGTAATTCCATCTAGATAGAACTTTACACTCCGCCTTTCAATATTTACGCGTCCACCTTAGCAGAAGGCTATTCAGGCAGGGCCAGAAGCGTTACAGATGACACCAGGCAACTGAAGAGCGGATACGAATATATTTAATGCTTCATCTCAAAGTGATTTCAGTATTATATTGCTAAACATAGCTCCACACAAGATGAACAGCTAGGCGCCTAATTGGCAAGGCAAACTGCAGTGATCGCTCCAGGTTTAATGCTGTACGTTTTCAGTTTATTGGTACAGGTTGTTGATGCGAAATGGAAAAAATCAGAATGAAAAGCGAAGCAAAGCAAACAGGCCATCGATGAAAATACATGCCAATTCACTTTCATTGCTGCCACCCAGAATCCTTTGCTACCCGTAGGAAGGATCTATGTCAGATGGGATTAACCATGGCCGGATTATCCATAAGGCCACCCTAGGCCATGGCCTGGGGCGGCAGGTCCGGACCCCCCAATTTTTTAAAAAAAAAAGATCTTTGGGCGCAGAAGAGGCCAAAGATCAACCTTTTTTTTCCTCCCCGCGGCTCCTCCCTCCCTCCTAAAGCCACCATGCCGGCCTCAGAAGGGTGATTTCAGCCGCTTCTGAGGCCGGCGTGGTGGATTTAGGAGGGAGGGAGGAGCTGTGGGGAGCCTCGCGGCTCCTTCCTCCCTCCCTCCCTCCTAAAGCCACCATGCCGGCCTGAGAAGCGGCCAAAACTCGCCCTTTTTTTCTCAGGCTGGCGCAAGGAAGGGGCGGAGCCGCGGAGGGAAGCCCCACCCTTGAGGCCACTGCTGTACATGCGCAGCATCGGCTCTGGGGGTGGGGCTTTCCTTCCTCGCGCCGGCGAGGAGGAAGAGGCGGAGCTGGGGTGGAGCCGGAGCCGGGGGCAGAGCTTTTGGCCTAGGGTGCCACAAGGGCATAATCCGGGCCTGGGATTAACGTATTTATGGGCTTTCCATCTAGAAAGGAAAGCATTCGTCTTAACGAAGGTTTGCTGCTTTACGGTGACGTTGCTCTCAGCCTTCGCACACAGGCGCACACTCTGTTCGAGCAGCCTTGCGGAAAACATCCTCCAATCGTGTGGGAGTACGCTGAAGGGGGGGTTCCCCCCCATAAAATAGATTCCACCAAAACATTAAATGAATTGTTATCCATTTAATCATTATTTATTGAGGAAAAAATAAAATAAAATTACATATCTCGCTCCCTCTCTCTCCCTCTCTCTCCAAGGATCCTTTTCCAGAACATGGGCAGAAGGCCCAGCAGGAGTTATGGCCAAGACTCTGTGGAGTGGAAAGGCAAATGTGCTGTGAAAGTACTGAATTCGTACAAGGAATTGTGGGCAAGCGGCCCGTAATGTTGTGCAAAGTGGCATCCAATTGTAACGTAATTTTAATGATTCGGTTGTCACCAGTTGGCATCCTCTTCCCATTTCAGTTCCTCCTGCTCTTCCCAGCCGACGCCATTTACCTAGGAGGAGGATTAAATACAACACGTAGGTTACTTCTCGGTTGCTCAGCTCAGCTCCTTATTCGTTCTAGCAGCCCTGAAGCAGCCTTTTTGCATTTTGCCTATTGTCCTCCCTCCTTCCCAAAGCAGTCCCGGGGCCTCCAGGGTCCTTTCTAAGTAACGTTTAGCAATGACCCCCCAAAATAATGTTTCCAAATAACAAATCTAAAAAGCTCAGCGTCGTGTCTCACCGAAGTAACATCTTAGAAATAATCACGAGTGACTTCGGAGCTCTTGTAGCAGAGATATAGGAGTTGCTGCCATTGAGCTGTTCTGATGCTCAGCTTCCGTACTGGCAAAACAATGGCTTCTTTTCCATAAACAACCACTCAAGGACAGGTCATTGTGGTGTTTTGTTCTCAGGTTAGTTGTTATAAAACAGGGCTGTCCAACTACCGGCCCTGCAGGTGTTTTGGACTTCAACTCCCAGAAATCCTAGCCAGTTTACCAGCTGTTAGGATTTCTGGGATTTGAAGGCCAAAACACCTGCTGGGCCGACAGTTGGACAGCCCTGTTATAAAACTTTCTGAACAGTTTTATATTGTACTAGCTTGGGGACCCGGCGCTGCCCGGGTTATTTGAGAAAGGCATTGTGTGCCAAGGTTGGTCTTTGGTACTTCAAGTCCCATCATCCATGGCCCACCCTCCTGTAAACTGTAGAAGGATGGAGACCGGGTCATGGAGGCACAGGGTGCCAAGCGTAGTCTTTTTAGGTCTTTGTTCAGGGCTGCAGTGGTCTGTGGGAAATGAAGGCTTTGAAAGTACTACAAATCCCATGATCCATGGAGGTACCTCAAGTCCCACTCTTCTCCATACGGCAGTGGAATGTAGAGTGGGTCATAGGGGCACTGTGTGTCAAGCTTGGTCTTGCATTGGGCCTCTGTGTGGCAAGTGTGGTCCTGATCCGTCATTGGTGTGGGCCGCAGTGCTCTAAGCAAGTGAGTTAAAGTACTGCAACCCCGTCATCCATGGTGCATCCTACCTCAAACTGCACCAAGATTTAGAGTGCGTCTTGGGGGGTCTGTGGGCCACGTTTGGTCTTGTTCTGTCATTGTTGGAGGCCTAGTCAGGGAAATCAAGTAGAGGAAGCCTTACTGTCAAATCAGGCTGAGGCCTAGTCAGGATAATCAAGTAGAGGAAGCCTTACTGCCAAATCAGGTTGTGGCCTAGTCAGGATAATCAAGTAGAGGAAGCCTTACTGCCAAATCAGGGTGTGGCCTAGTCTGGGAAATCAAGTAGAGGAAGCCTTACTGCCAAATCAGGCTGTGGCCTAGTCTGGGAAATCAAGTAGAGGAAGCCTTACTGCCAAATCAGGCTGTGGCCTAGTCTGGGAAATCAAGTAGAGGAAGCCTTATTGCCAAATCAGGCTGTGGCCTAGTCTGGGAAATCAAGTAGAGGAAGCCTTATTGCCAAATCAGGCTGTGGCCTAGTCTGGGAAAAACGGGGGAGGAAAATTTTCCAAAAAAGG
>JARBWK010004439.1:0-10360 GCA_030556195.1 Anolis apletophallus
CCCCAAGATCCCTTTCCTGGTTTGTCTCGGAAAGCTTTGACCCCATCAATTTGTAGGTGTAGTTGGGGTTTCTTTGCCCGATGTGCATGACTTTACACTTGTTTAGGTTAAAATGCATTTGCCACTTTGTTGCCCATTCACTCAATTTCGAGAGATCTTTCTGGAGCTCTTTACAATCAGTTTCATTTTTTAACTACCCTGAACAATTTAGTGTCGTCTGCAAACTTTGCTACCTCAGAATTCACTCCTACATCCAGATCATTAATGAATAAATTAAAAAGTAACGGACCCAAAACTGAACCTTGGGGTACGCCACTTCTCACCTCTTTCCACCCAGAGAAATGTCCGTTTATTACCACCCTTTGTTTCCTACAGTTTAGCCAGGTTCCAATCCAGGACAAGACCTGTCCCCTGATTCCATGGCTGAAGAGCTTATTTAGGAGCCTTTGGTGAGGGACTTTGTCAAAAGCCTTTTGAAAGTCAAGGTAAACAATATCGACTGGGTCCCCTTTATCTATGTGTTTATTTACACCCTCAAAGAATTCTAAGAAGTTGGTAAGACATGATTTGCCTTTGCAGAAACCATGTTTTTCCTTCAGCAATGCCTGCTCTTCTATGTGCCTAGTAATATTTTCTTTAATAATGCAGAGAAAGAGGCTGTTTGTGATGCATTGAGACATCGCGTCCAGAAATTTAGAGAAGAGTAAGGTTTGCAATTAGACGAAAATGTGTTTTATTGTGTTGGAAAAGTAGAGGACATAAAATAGAAACTGCCTTGTGATAAAGGAGAGGTAAAGTTAAGTTTCAAATATTATTTTCAATGTATGATGATATCTAGACAATTCTAGTTTGTTAATGAGTTAATGAATAGTGTTCATTTGGTAGTTTGATTGATTAGCATGACTGTTAGAATTGAAAATGTCCTATGTATTCCATGATTATACTGAATCCCATGTTGTATTTTATATCGATGCAGAAAATTTTGATAGTGTTAAAATGTTAGTTGTGTAAGTAAAGCTATGAGAGAATACAGCCACAGTTACGAGAGGGAGCATGGCCCCACAGACGGGAGGGAAGCACCCTGTCATGACTGATTTTCATAGACTGAGAAACGAGGCCCTGAAAGTTAGCTTGACATTGGAAAACACGGATAAGAGCACCGGCACACTGGCCCTGGGAAACGAAAGCTCCAAACCTTGGTGGGAACCACTCTGTGGGAATGTGGGAACTGTTCTCGTTGCATATGTGGAAGTGTATATAAGGATGTGATTCACTGTAACCAACTAACACAAGTGGGTAAGACCAATGTATTATATAAAATATATATTTTTATATTTTCATATTCTTATATAGAGGGCTTAAAAGCCTGTCATTATCTATATAGTGCAGTGATAAATACATACATAATAGAATACACGAACAGCGGGTCGCGTTTACATACCAGCTACTAGACGATATAAAGGAGCAGGGTGTGCGAAAGGGAAAGGATAAAGTTCCGCAGCAATGGGAAGAGCTTACTCCAAGCGTAAATACTGTCCCAACATGGAATATAGTTCCGCAGTCTGATGTGGGGGGTGTTCTTCTTGCAGTCAGGTCTACACATCTAAGGAACTCACCAGTGTTAAATCGAAAAAGACTTTCATCATTAGGGATCTCTCCAATTGGGAAGTCTGATCTGGCTACGGTCGTCCACGCTCTGGTCACATCCCGAATAGATTACTGCAACGCACTCTACGTGGGGCTGCCTTTGAAGACAGTTCGGAAATTGCAATTAGTCCAGCGGGCGGCAGCCAGATTGCTAACGGGAGCTACATACAGGGAGCATACCACCCCCCTGTTGTGCCAGCTCCACTGGCTGCCTGTCCACTTCCGAGCTCAATTCAAAGTGCTGGTCTTGACCTTCAAAGCTCTATACGGTTCTGGCCCAGCTTACTTGTCCAAACGCATCAGCCGCTACGTCCCACCTCGTAATCTAAGATCATCCGGGGAGGCCCTGCTCTTGCTCCCGCCTACGTCTCAGATGAGGCTGGTGGGGACGAGGAAGAGGGCCTTCTCGGTGGTGGCTCCCCGCCTGTGGAATGCGCTTCCTATTGATGTACGATCCACCACATCCCTCCTGGCCTTCAGGAAAAAAGTAAAATCCTGGCTGTGGGACCAGGCATTTGTACACCAGCACAAGGCAGCATTTTAGATTGGTTTTTAATGGAAGTGGGTGATTATGGCCAATGTTTTTATGGACTGAACATTGTTTTAATCCAGAGTGAATGTGTATGGTGCTGATGTAGTAGTATTTTAATGTATTTTTAATGTATTTTAATTGTTGAAGGGTTTTGGGGTTTTATATTGTTATTATGTGGGCATCAAATTGTGCCGTACTGTAAGCCGCTCTGAGTCCCCCCTCCCTCAGGGGTTGAGAAGAGCGGGGTAAAATCCCGAAATAAATAAATAAATAAATAAATAAAATTGTAGTCCAGAAAATTGCGTGTACATCATAATTTGTGGGTGTGGCCTATACTATATTGGTCAATCGTCCCGCCCCTTGAGAACGAGGATGTCTGAACATCGCTCGAGGGTCCGGAATTCCAATGATAATTCTATTTTGTATAAACATTTCTTGGACAAAAAACATTCTCCAGGATCCTTTAAATTTGCAGCATTGGAAAAGGTCAGAACCCCCCCCATAAAAAACATACAGGACACCCTAATTAGGAGAGAATCATGGTGGATAATGAGCCTCCAAACAGAGTCACCACTGGGGTTAAACGAGCCCCTATCAGTAAACGCCCTATTAATGTAAATCAGCTGTCTAAATTTGGGTATATAATTGTTGTTTCTGTCTATGCGCCTCCACCTTCGGGTCCGCAGGATGTTACTATGAGGGATTACACCCTTGATTGGTATGTATGTATCCATCCTTCCTCATGTGCTGTACTTTTATGGACCTTCTGCTTATGCTTATGTACATGTGTATATTATGACTACAGAAATTGTACTCCTGTGACGCAGAGACTGCAGAACTATATTCCATGTTGGGACAGTATTTACGCTCTTCCCATTGCTGCGGAACTTTATCCTTTCCCTTTCGCACACCCTGCTCCTTTATATCGTCTAGTAGCTGGTATGTAAACGCGACCCGCTGTTCGTGTATTCTATTATGTATGTATTTATCACTGCACTATATAGATAATGACAGGCTTTTAAGCCCTCTATATAAGAATATGAAAATATAAAAATATATATTTTATATAATACATTGGTCTTACCCACTTGTGTTAGTTGTTTACCAGTCAGCACTTGTATGTTAGATTCACTGTAACCAGCCATTACTGGCTTTAACAATGTTTTGATTTCCTTTAGTAAAAGTTCTGAGTAAAATCCGGGACGCGTCCTGTGAGTTATTTCGGGCTCCTAAAGTGATCATGACACCTCTGACCTGCGTCCTATCCCGAGGCACACTGAAGACAGGCAACCAGTCACCTCCCCGTCCTCTCTGGTGTTGGTGAACGCTAGATCGATCAGGAATACAACAGCTACAACCAGGGAATTTCTCACGGAAGTGGGAGCGGATTTGTATTGTGTTACCGAAACCTGGTTCCAGGAGGGAGACGAAATCCTCCTTCAAGAACTAGCCTCATTTTCTTCTTCAGCTGCGGTCCTAGTGATACTGGGCCCACACATCAGGCTGGACACACACTGGACCAGGGATCCAGCCTGAGTCTACACTGCCATACAACCCAGTTCAAAGCAGATCCCGTTTAAAGCAGAAAACCTGGGGTCGCACCCTGGGATTCTACTCAGGCCCCGTCTACAAAGCCACACAAAATCCAGATTATCTGCTTTGAACTGGATTTTATGTGGCTGGATTTTATGTGGCGTTGTAGACAGGGCCTGAGTAGAATCCCTGGACGCGACCCATGGTTTTCTGCTTTAAACTGGATCATATGCATTTTCAAAGTGTTTCAAATAGATGTCCGCAGGAGGGTTTGTTTTCTATATCCATGAGAGGAAAGGGATCCTTTGCTAAAATCTGCTGCTTACGGCAGGGCTGCTCACACTTTCCCAGCATGCGAGCTACTTATAAAACAGGGCTGTCCAACTGGCGGCCCGGGGGGGGGGGCCGTATACGGGCCCCCAGCCCCTTCCCCACGGCCCCCTAAGCTTTTTAATAAAAAAATTGAAAAATAAAATAAATAATAAAAATTAAAAAAAATACCTACTTCCGGGTTCAGAGCAAGTATCGCGAGAATACGCAATCCACACGGGATTTCGCTGTCAACGCGAGATCACGCTGGCGTTGATTGCGTATTGTGTGGATTGCGTATTCTCGCGATACTCTTTGGCTACTCTACTACTGGATCGCTGAGGCCCACAGACGCAATTAGGACCTTCTTTGACTCAGTCAGTCGTCGCCTCTCGTTGTCCGGGTACTCCTGGATCCTGCGCGTTTGGAAAAGGTAGGCCGAAGCAGGGGCTCCTCAGGGGCTCCTCATTCTCCCCCATCTCCCCTCATGTATTCAATATAAAATTAAATATATTTAAAGATGAAATAAGGGAGATGGTATACATTAAAATAAGGGGAGGGAGGATGGAATTAAATATATTTAATATTAAATAAAAATAAGGGGAGGAGGATGGAATTAAATATATTTAATATTAATTAAAAATACGGGGGAGGGGAGGATGGAATTAAATATATTTAATATTAAATAAAAATAAGGGGGAGGGGAGGATGGAATTAAATATATTTAATATTAAATAAAAATAAGGGAGGGAGGATGGAATTAAATATATTTAATATTAAATAAAAATAAGGGAGAGGGGAGGATGGAATTAAATATATTTAATATTAAATAAAAATAAGGGGGAGGAGGATGGAATTAAATATATTTAATATTAAATAAAAATAAGGGGGAGGGAGGATGGAATTAAATATATTTAATATTAAATAAAAATAAATAAAAATAAGGGAGGGAGGATGGAATTAAATATATTTAATATTAAATAAAAATAAGGGGAGAGGGAGGATGGAATTAAATATATTTAATATTAAATAAAAATAAGGGGAGGGGAGGATGGAATTAAATATATTTAATATTAAATAAAAATAAGGGGAGGGAGGATGGAATTAAATATATTTAATATTAAATAAAAATAAGGGGAGGGGAGGATGGAATTAAATATATTTAATATTAAATAAAAATAAGGGGAGGAGGATGGAATTAAATATATTTAATATTAAATAAAAATAAGGGGAGGAGGATGGAATTAAATATATTTAATATTAAATAAAAATAAGGGGAGAGGGAGGATGGAATTAAATATATTTAATATTAAATAAAAATAAGGGGAGGGAGGATGGAATTAAATATATTTAATATTAAATAAAAATAAGGGGGAGGGGAGGATGGAATTAAATATATTTAATATTAAATAAAAATAAGGGGGGAGGGGAGGATGGAATTAAATATATTTAATATTAAATAATAATAAGGGGGAGGGGAGGATGGAATTAAATATATTTAATATTAAATAAAAATAAGGGGGCCAGGGAGAGGGCGGGGCGGGGGCGGGGGCAGACCCTACGGCCCCCCAGGTCATCAGTGACCGGAATTCAGGCCCCTGGGCCGGTAGAAGTTGGACAGCCCTGTTATAAAATAACCAAGTCCCAAAGATCTACTTATACAACAACCCAGTCCCAATGATCTCCCTACCCACTACTCAGAGAGCCATAAAAGTCTCCCATTAAGTTGTGGGGTACCCCAGGGGGCCATCCTCTCCCCTTTATTATTCAATATCTCTATGCGCCCACTGGCCCAGCTGGTTCGCGATTTCGGTCCGGAGTGTTATCAGTACGCTGATGACACCCACAGCTTGTGCTGAGAATGGACGGCAGGCCGGAGACCGTACCCGATTGTTTCCATCAATGCCTCGAAGCCGTGACTGGATGGCTGCGTTCCAGCCGGCTGAAGGTGAATCCGTCGAAGACAGAGATCCTATGGCCTGGCCGCCCTGGGCGGGATGAGTGTCGGTTGCCTACCCTGGATGGCGAGCAGTTAAGCCCATCATCACTGGTAAAAAGCCTGGGGGTCCAGGTAGACCCATAGCTGTCCATGGAGGCCCAGGTCTCCATGGTCAGCAAAACATCATTTTTTCACCTCTGACAGGCTAGGCGACTGGCCCACCTGTCCAGGGATGACCTGGCTACGGTGATCCAAGCGACGGTCATCTCGAGACTAGACTACTGTAACGCCCTCTACATGGGCCTTCCCTTGTCGACACTTCGGAAACTCAAGCTAGTGCAAAATGCTGCGGCTCGATTACTGGTGAGAGAGCACATCGCTCCCATCTTGCAGCATTTGCACTGGCTACCAATCGAGTACCGAATTGCCTTCAATTAAAATCCCATTCAATTGAGTCCCGGATGCGGAACTGTCTATTGTCCTCCAATCGTTGATGTCCCATGTATTATCTGTGATTTTATTGCTTTTATGTACAGTAAATGTTGCGTTTTTCGCAAATTTTAATCTATATGTAAACCGCCCCGAGCCTGCTGGAAGGAGCGGTATACAAGATTGAGGAAATAAATAAATAAGTAAATAAAAGCAAAATATTAGGAAATTTATTTCAGTGAGAGCCATAGAATACAATTTAAGACTGAATTCAACTAAATGTGAGCGTAATAAGCCCCTGAGCATTCCTCACCAATGGCATGGGAGCCATACACACGGTGCCTGCGATCTGCCTGCGATCTACCAGGACGCCCTTCGAGATCTACCAGTAGATCACGATCTGCCTAATGAGCACCCCGGGCTTATGGTGCCGTTATGGTGACTACTTTGGATTGGGTATCAATGCAGAATGAGAAAGATGGGTGGTCACTGAAATGCCCTCGACAGGAAATAATCCCCGCGAGGGAGATTCTTCAATCAGCCGAAGCCTTTGAAGACGTTTCTGGGCATTAAAATGTATTATTCCGCAGCCACGCTGCTGTGGCCACGGGTCTTTGGTTTTTTCTGATAACATTAAGTAGCGATACTTGCAGAGAACTTAAGGAAACAAGCACAGAGACGTTTGACAAAGCAAACCCACTAAACAGTTTCCATGATATTTTTCGTAGTTTTAAAAATGTACTTGTAGTTGCTGGGATTTATAGTTCACCTACAATCAAAGAGCATTCTGAATTCCACCAATGATGGAATTGAACCAAACTTGGCACACAGGACTCCCATGACCAACAGAAAACACTAGAAGGGTTTGGTGGGCATTGACCTTGAGTTTGGGAGTTGTAGTTCACCAACGTCCAGGAGCACACTGTGGACTAAAACCATTATGGATCTGGACCAAGCTTGGCATGAATATCCCATATGCCCAAATATGAACACAGATGGAGTTTGGGGAAAACAGACCTTGACATTTGGGAGTTTTAGTTGCTGGGATGTATAGTTCTCCTACAATCAAAGAGCATTCTGAACCCCACCAATGACAGAATTGGGGCAAACTTCCCACACAGAACCCCCAACAGCAAATACTCAAGACCAGGGCTGTCCAACTGCTTCCGACCCAAGGGCCGGAAGAAGTGTCACTGATCACCTGGGGGGCCGTAGGTGATCAGTGAGCGGGGGTTGGTGCTCATCTCCACTGCAAAGCCAAAGACCTGGCATTGTCCATAGACACCTCCAAGCCCATGTGGCCAGCATGACTGCATGGAGTGCCGTTACCTTCCCGCCGGTGCAGTACCAATTGATCTACTCACATTGGCATGTTTTCAAACTGCTAGGTTGGTAGGAGCTAGGGCTAACAGCAGGAGCTCGCCCCGCTCCCAGGATTCGAGCCACCGACCTTTCAGTCCGCAAGTTCAGCAGCTCAGCAGTTTAACCCACTGTGTCACTGGGGAATCCATTATATTATATAGGCAGCACTAATATTAATTATATTACATTATAATATATAAATACATATTATATTTTATAAAGATTATACTATATGGTGTTAATATAAATTGGTATTAAATAACTCTCACTCTCTCTCTCTCTATATATATATATACACACACACACACTACTATTAAATAGGAATAAATAATATTGAATATATATTACTTAATACCTAATATTAGATAAGTATTAAATAATATTATAACTCTCTCTCTCTCTATATATATATACTAGCTGAACCCGGCACGCGTTGCTGTGCCATGTCTCTCTTTCTCTGTGTCTCTCTCAGTCTCTCTCTCTCTGTATCCCTATCTACCTATCTCTCTCTCTCTCTAACTTCCTGTGTTTGTCTGTCTCTCTATCTATCCCTATCTTTATCTATCACTGTGTCTCTCTGTGTATATTATTCTCCATCACACTCTCTCTCTATCACTCGCTCTCTGTGTGTCTCTTATATCTGTGTACTCACTCTGTGTGTATCACCCAATCTCTCTCTATGTACCACTCACTCTCTCTCTATTCCTATCTATCACTCCCTCCCTCCCTCCCTCCCTCCCTCTCTCCCTCCCTCCCTCTCTCACTCCTCCTCTCTCTCTCTCTGTGGGATGACATATCCTCTCTCTCTCTCTCTCTCTCTGTGTGTGTGTGTGTGTGTCTGTGTGTGTGTGTCTGTGTGTGTGTGTCTCTCTCTCTCTCTCTCCCCGTCTCTCTATCTCACTCTCCCCTCTCTGTCACTCTCTCTGTCTCACTCCCCCCTCTTTCTCTCTCTCTCACTCTCTCTCACTCCCCCCCTCTCTCTCACTCTCTCTCATTTCCCCCTCTGTCTCACTCTCTCACTGCTGCCCCCCCTCTCTCTCCCCCGTCTCTCTCTCACTCTCCCCTCTCTCTCACTCTCTCACTCCTGCCCCCCTCTCTTTCCCCCTGTCTCTCTCATTCCCCCCTCTGTCTCACTCTCTCACTGCTGCCCCCTCTCTCCCCCGTCTCTCTCTCACTCCCGTCTCTCTCTCTCTCCTGCCCTGCCCCCCTCTCTCTCCCCTCTCTCTCTCACTCCTGCCCCCAGTCTCTCTCACTCACTCTCCCCCCCTCTCTCACTTCCCCCTCTTTCTCTCACTTTCTCTCTCTCTATCATTCCCTCCCTCTCTCTCACTCACCCCCCCCTCTCTCTTTCTCACTCTCTCTCTATTACTCACCCTTTCTCTCTGTTGCGAAGTTCCGGCTCTCCTGGGGAGAAGTGTTCCATGGGAGTACACTTCCCAGAAGGCCCCGCAGTGCTATTTCCGGCCGCGGAGGTTTCTGGGAAGTGTAGTTCGGCGCCCCCGAGTTGCTCCGGGATGGGGGACGTGCGGGTGGCGCCGTTCCTGCTTCCTTGAGGGGCTGGCGGACCCGGGGGCCGCGGCTGGCCCCGGTGGTGTGGGCGTGTTGTGGGCGGCTGTTCAGCGCGGCCTCCTCGCTCGCTTCCCAGGTGGTCCCGGTGGCGCCCGAGTGGGCGGGAACGGCAGGAGACGGCGAGGAGGCAGAGGAGGCAGAGGAGGGGGGGTGACAACACCGGCCAGAGCACCCGGGCGGAGGAGCGACGCGCAGGGTCTGTAAACCCCTGGAAGGCGAGGGAGGAGGCGAGAAGGCAGCGGAGGAGGCGGGAATGGCGGCGGCCGTGACCCGGCTCCGTGAGGTTTTGGGGGCTGTTTTTGGGGGCATTAAAGGTAGGGAGGTGGGCTGCGAAGGTCCTTGTGAGTGAGGAGAGACGGCGACGGGATGGGTTGGTGGGTTGGGGGGGGTGAGTGCGCCTGTGCGATTGCCCTCCCTGTCTCGCGGCCAGCGCAGAATGGGATGCAATGGGCGGTTTTGGGGGGTCGTTTTTTGGGGGGTTGGAAGGTAGGTAGTTGGGATTTTTTGTGCTATGTATGTACCTCGTGGTCTGGGGGAATGTCTGTCGTGGGATTTGTGTTTCTGGGGCATATAGTTTGGCCGTGCATAACGGACATCCCACGACCACTCGATTTTTATATATATATATATAATAAAATATTATATTATATATCTGGTACTAACATTAAATATAAAATAATATTATAAATAAAAATAATATATATTATATTTTATACACCTGGTATGGATATTAAATAATACATATTATTGTTGTTATTATTATAATAAATAATACAACATAAATATATTATATACCTAGTACTAATGTGAAATAGGTATTAAATAGTATTATAAATATAATATAATATATAAATATTATATGACATACCTGTAGTAAACACTATATAATACTATAAATTATAAACAATACATATTTTATTATAAATATTATAATTATATACCTGATACTAAACACTAAATAATATTATAAATTATATATATATATGTATGTGTGTATATATATATATATATATATATATATATATATATATATACACACA
>JARBWK010004440.1:0-10357 GCA_030556195.1 Anolis apletophallus
AAACTCCCAAAATATCTCCAACTTTTCAAACAACTATAAGAAAGGAGACTCAATAAGGACGAAATAAGGGTTTCTAAAACGGTACACTTAACCTGATTTACATGGAGAGTGCGTGGTAACACTGAACTGGGGTATCAAATCGGGTCCCAAAATCCGCCTTGAGGGAGTCCACACACGCCACAGCAGAGAAGGCAAAGCAGCTGAAGAGAAGGAGAAGAATTTGAGAGAGAAAGAGAGTGTGGTGTGAGAAAGGGAGAGTGGGTGTGTGAAAGAGAGAGTGAGTGAGAGAGTAAGAAGAGTATTAGGAGCACGTGAGAGGGAATAAAAGAGCGAGGATAAGTGGGAGAGAAAGAAAGAGTGAAAGAGAATACGAGGAAGAGAGTGAGAGAGGAAGCAGAGAGAGGGAGAGCGAGAGACAGAGTGAGTGAGAGAGTAAGAAGAGCATTAGGAGCGCGTGAGAGAGAATAAAAATGACTATAAGTGGGAGAGAGAGAGAATACAAGGAAGAGAGAGCGAGAGAAAGCAGAGGGAGAGGGAGAGCGAGAGAGAGGGAGTGAGTGAGAGAGTAAGAAGAGTATTAGGAGCGCGTGAGAGGGAATAAAAGAGCGAGGATAAGTGGGAGAGAAAGAAAGAGTGAGAGAGAATATGAGGAAGAGAGCGAGAGAATGCAGAAAGAGGGAGAGCGAGAGAGAGAGGGAATGAGTGAGAGAGTAAGAAGAGTATTAGAAGTGTGTGAGAGGGAATAAAAGAGCAAGGATAAGTGGGAGAGAAAGAAAGAGTGAGAGAGAATATGAGGAAGAGAGCTAGCAAGAAAGAAAGCGGAGAGAGGGAGAGTGGGAGAGGGAGGGAGGGAGGGAGGGAGGAGAAGTGTGCAGAAAGGCGCTCTGGAGCTTCACGCAGGCGCAGTGGATAAGAAAAGGGAAGACGGAAGGAGAGAGGAGATCATAGATCGAAGAAACAGAAGAGACCCCCGGAACCAGGAAGTGCGCAGATAGTAAACATAGAGCCACAGGAACGGAAGCAAGGCAAACCAAAGGAGGAGCACACATATCAACACCTCCACGGAAAAATACAATCAAAGGAAACCCAGAAAGCAACAAGGGGGAAGCGACGGGGGAAGAGAGCGAGGCGGGAGAGAAGGGAGGGGGGAAAGAGCGCCTCCTCCGTGATGTTTTGGCCAGAACTCCCAGTGGTAGAGAGAGAGAGAGAGAGAGAGAGAGAGAGAGAGCGAGCGCTGCGCGCAGCGCAGAGGAGTCGCCTCTCCCTCACACTTGAGCCAGCGTGAGGGAAAGAGCGGGCCGGGGCGAGGAGGAAGCGGCCTCCGCTGCCGTCGCCGCTGCTTTTCCTTCGGACTCTGAGGGGAAGGATGGGACAATAATAACAGCAGCAGCAGCCACAGCAGCCGCCTCCTCCCACCGAACACCTGGTGATCGGCCATGGGACACTAGTGTGCCGCGGCACAGTGGTTGTGAAACACTGCATCTGGACCCATGCGTCTCCTGGGGCGGAGCATCTGAATGGGCCCACCACCCAGGTTGGAGGTTAGAGGTCACGGTGAGAAACCATGACCACGGAAGGATGTTGTGCTCTTCCACTTTGACCACACCACTGTCCGCAAGACAAGAGTCATGATGTCGAGTAACTTTAATGGTTCATCGACTCCACAACAAAGAGCAAAAAGTGATTAAATGGTGAAAGATAATCAGGAGGACGTTGTTTTCTTTACAGGAATCTCACAGGAGAATTGGGGACAGTGTTGCATTATATAATGGTAGGATTTGAGTCAGGTTTTTCGAGAGTAGGCCTGGGCAAGCTTAGTTCTTCTCAGGTGTTTTACATAACTCCACAATTCCTAACAGTCTACCGGTAGGCTGTTAGAATGGGGAGAGCTGTAGTCCAAAACACCTGGAGGGAGGGACAAAGTTTGCCCAGGCCTGACCTAGAGGTCCAATGGCGAGAGCCTATGGCGTGGCCATTTTAATTAAAATACAATAGGTTTCAGGTGGAAAACGTAACAAGGGATTCACAGGTGAGGGGGTAAGGATAATAAAAGGACAAAATAGGAAAGATGGGGAAACATAGGAAAGGTGAGAATGACCCTGGTCTGTAGGCAGGCCCCACACAAAAACAAGAAAGGTAAATAGAGAAGCAGGTGTTGGGAAAGGTGGATAGGTTTGCACAAGAGGAATGGCATCCTGCGGGGAGACGGCCACTTGGGATGACTCTTTCAACAAGGCAGAGGAGCAACAGGAGGCTCCACATATAGGGATACAATAGAGTGATGGGGGGGTTCCAGAGCGTATCGCTTGTTGACCTGAAGAAGCCTTCGGCCTCTGCAGTTTGCGGTTTCCTCACCTCTATAGACCACAGCAGTGGAGGAGCTGTAGGATCCTAGGTTCGGAAGAGACCCCTGGGGGCCACCGTCCGGCCCAACCCCATTCTGCCAAGAAGCAGGGAAATGGCACTCAAAGCCACCCAGCGCCAGTTCACAGTTCCCAAAGAGAAGGCGCTCCAGGCAACAACAGCCGGGCTCCTCCACGCAGGCACCCTCGCGGGCTGACCTTGCCAACCCATGGCTGCTCAAAGGATAATGTCAGCTTTTCAAGGGCAGCAGCTACACTGGCTTTAAAGAGGCGGGGGCTCCTCCTCCCACCCTGGGCGTTATCATTATCCCAGAGGAGGGAGGGAGGGAGGCGCTCCACTGGCTTTGGACCATGCCCGGGGCCCAGGTGCAGGCCAAGTGTTGTCAGGGGACGCGGTTCCCGAAAGATGGCCACGCAGCCCAAAAACACTCATGGCGAGCCCAACTTAGGGGAGAACCAAAATGGGTGAGAACAAGTATTTGAAGATGAAGAAAGGTGAATTCGAGATGGATTGAGGGGCAGGAGGAAGAGGAGGAGGTGCTCCCCGGCTTGCGAAAGTGTGCAAATCCTCACTGAACATCATATATATGTGTGTGTGTGTATGTATGTATATATATATATACACACGCACAAACACACACACACACACATATATAGGCATACCTGTACACACATACATATAGGCATACTTGTTGGACTGAGTGAGAGCTAGCAAATTGAAACTGAATCCAGACCAGACAGAGGCCCGCCTGGTCAGCCGAAAGGCCGAACAGGGCATAGGGGTACAGCCGGTGTTGGACGGGGTTACATTCCCCCTGACGATGCAGGTTCGCAGCTTGGGAGTGCTCCTGGACTCATTGCTCAGCATGGAACCCCAGGTCTTGGCAGTGGCATGGGGAGCTTTTGCACAGTTAAGACTCGTGCGCCAGCTGCGCCCGTACCTTGGGAAGTCTGGTCTGGCTACAGTCGTCCATGCTCTGGTCACATCCTGAATAGATTACTGCAACGCACTCTACGTGGGGCTGCCTTTGAAGACAGTTTGGAATCTGCAATTAGTCCAACGGGCGGCAGCCAGACTACTAACGGGAGCGACACACAGGGAGCATCCCACCCCCCTGTTGTGTCAGCTCCACTGGCTGCCTGCCCACTTCCGAGCTCAATCCAAAGTGCTGGTCTTGACCTTTAAAGCTCTATACGGTTCTGGCCCAGCTTACTTGTCCGAACGCATCAGCCGCTACATCCCACCTCGTAATCTAAGATCATCCGGGGAGGCCCTGCTCTCGCTCCCGCCTACTTCTCAAATGCGGGCTGGTGGGGACGAGGGAGAGGGCCTTCTCGGTGGTGGCTCCCCCGCCTGTGGAATGCGCTCCCTATGGATATACGATCAACCGCTGCCCTCCTGGCATTCAGGGAAAAGTGAAATCCTGGCTATGGGACCAGGCGTTTTCACATTAGCGCGATACGGCGCTTCCGATGGGCTTGAGATGGCAAACGGGTGGACAAGACCCCAGGCTTCTGCTATGGACGGAATACTGCTTTAACTGGTGTGAATGTATTCTGGTGTATTCTGATGTTAATTGGAATTTAAGGATTTCTGATGCCAGCTGTGATGTAGTGTATGTAATCCTAACTGTTTGGGGGTTTCTATGAGACGTATGCTGTGTTTTGGGCATCGAGTGGTTGCCGTTGTGAGGCCGCTCTGAGTCCCCCTCCCCCCGGCGCCTCCTTGGGCGAGGGGGGGGGGGACTCAGGGCGAGCCGCCTGCTGACCTGAAGAAGAAGAAGGAGAGGCCCCTGCTCCCTGGGCCTGGCGGGTTCCTCGTGGCCTCTCGACCAGGCCTCCCTCCCTCCCTCAGTGGGAGGGGCTAAGGGTCACGTGGCCTGGACACACCCCCTCCCTCCCTCCCTCCCAGTGTTCCGGCCTTGGAACCCCCTCAAGAGCCGGAAGGGGCCCGCGGGGGATGCTGGGAGTTGTAGTCCAAAGCACCTGAGGGGAGGGGGGGAAGGGAGGGAGGGCCCGATAAAAGAAGCCGCATCGAAGCCCTGGCAGAGTGTGCAAACCCCAGCTCCTCCTCCGAGGTGGACTCAACCACCTACACGGGGCTCTAGAGGACAATGGGTGTGTATTCAAAGTCAAAGCAGAAGGACAATTAAAGCCCTGAGAGACTGTGCAAATAGGATCTGCGAAGTCCACCCCCTCCAAGGTGAGCTGAACCACCTAAACGGGGCCCTGCAGGCCAATGGGGACTCCACCACACGCGTCAGAAGAGCTGCGAGACCAAGAACCAGCCACGAAGGGAAAGGCAAAGACCCACCCAGAGGAAAAAAGAGCTCACCATACGTCTGAGAGACTTCCGAATTTTTCAGTGAAAATTTCAAAATTGATTCGAAAATATTCCGATATTCGAAATTTATTCGTTAATGGTGCTCGCGCATGCGCAAAAACCTGCAGATGGGACATGCAAAGCTTGGGGGATTCCCTCTCCTTTACTGATAGAGCACTACACACTGGAACAGAACATTTAAAACATTCTTTATTTATTTATTATTCGGGCTTGTATACCGCCACCCCCTGAGGCTCGGAGAGGTTCACAACACAATACAATACAATTAGCAATAAAACCAATTTAAACCAAGTTTAAAATCCCTATTAACAGAGTTCAAATGCTTGCCGAAATAACTATGTTTGGCATGCCCTAGGGAAGGTGGGTAAATCCCGTAGAGCACGAATTTGTGCAGGCAGCATGTTCCACAAAGGTGGTGCCACGATCGTAAAGGCCCTGCGCCTAGTCGCCGTCAGGCGGTAGGTCTTAAAACTGGGAATTTCCAACAAGCCCGGATCTTCTGAACGAAGCGATCTCTGAGGTTGGGAGGGGAGAATTAAAACTGGCATGGTAACAAAGTTTGTACTACAAACATTAAAAAAGCTGAAAACATTTATAAAGGGGGGCTTTGGGGGCAGGCCTGGTCTTCCCCGTCCCCCTCCCACCAACACCTCGAGGGGGGCTAATCCCCCCCCAAGGCACAAAAGGAGTAGGAATAAATTGAAATAAATAAGAGGAAGGAGGCTCGCAGAGCACTTTACTCGCAGAGCACTTTACTGCAGACCACCACCGGGGTGCAGCCTACAGGCTAAGTATCTCAAGCTTCTCCTCCAAGTCAGTGCTTCTGTGTCTCTGTGTGAGAAACATTGGCTTGGTCTTCCCTGACCACCTCCACCAACACCTCAAGGGGGGACTATTCCTCCCCTGTGAATCCCACCGGGCACAGACCGCTTGCCTGTCCAATGTATGCCAATGCCAACGTCCCCCCCCCCCCCAAAACACCCCAAAAAACCTTCACCAACACCTTGAGGGATGAAGAATCCCCCCCAAGGAATGTCCCCTTTGGCTGCCCTGTGAATCCCACCGGGCACAGACCGCTTACCTGTCCAATGTATGCCAATGCCAACGTGCCCCCCCCCAACACCACCCCAAAACCTCCACCAACACCTCAAGGGGCAAAGAATCCCCCGAGGAATATCCCCTTTGGCTGCCCTGTGAATACCACCGGGGACACACCGCTTGCCCGTCCAATGTCTGCCAATGCCGACGTCCCGTCCCCTCCTAACACCTCCACCAACATGAGGGGGGGGGGGAATTCTCCCCGAGGACTGATGGCTTGGCTGCTGAATGTATGCCAGTGGTCCTCACCAACCGCCCCTGCAGCAACTGGTGGGCGCACGAACCCCCCCATGAATGACCGCCTGTCTTTCCAATAGATGATGGCATCGTTGTGCCTCGAACACCCCCTTCAAGACATAGAGGAGGGACTGCTTTTTGTCGTTGGGATGATGGGATAATGGGACATGTAATCCTCTATATCCACAGGTGCAGAGAATCAGCAGAAGGTGGTTGATGGTTATTTGAGCAAACAGAAGCAAAAAGAACAAAGTTTGGCTTCTTGTAAAAACATGCACAAACTTTAATGTGCAAATATAGTTTCAAATAAACAATAAAGCAGCACCATGCTCTTTCGATAAACAGTCCTTGTGGGAAAAGAAAAACAAAACACATAACGCAGTTCTTCTTCTTCAGCATACTCCCACACACTCTTCAGCCACAGGCTTCTTCTGGGTTAACTCACACAGTATTGCAACTCCCAGCATCCCTGTTACCATTTCAGCATTCCAGTAGTTTAGCTATAAATGCATTTCTCCAAGCATCCCAGCAATATAGGAATCCATTCCCCAAGCCAATAAATGCGTTTCTCCAAAGCTTATCTCGAGGCTTTCCTTGCAGCTCCAGCTCCAGCAGCTTTTCCAACACTACTCTCGAGCCATCCAGCATATCAGCCAGGACATCAGCCAGGAACTCCAGCCAGCAAAATAGCCAGCACAGACAGCAAGAGCCTGCAAAAGCCTCACCCAGCCTGTAACAGAGGAGATTTAGACAAGCACAGCTGCCGCACCCTACTGGAGTCAGGTAGACTCAGCCGCAGCTATTCAGACACACCTACAGTAGCACTACTACAGCACATAAACCAAAAGAAAGAGATACTCACAACTCAAACAATTGTTCTATATCTTTACATTCTGTCCAGCAGATGCCAGTGTTGCATCCCAACCACCCCCTCGAACAGCTGGGTTGCTAATGCTTACTGGTCCGTCATACAGGGAGCACGGCATACACACACCTCATGTCAGCTCTACTGTCATAAGACGACAATACAGCAACCGGCCACCTCGGGGAAGCTCTGGCAGAGACTGGGCAGCCAAACAGGAGCCCCACCCAAGCTGAAGAAGGACGTTGATCCAGAAGAAACTGGGTTGATGCAAGTGGGTTATGCCGTCTCATTAAAATGTGCCAATTATGGATGCAATGCATGGTTACACAACACAAGGAAGCCGCAGGTGGAGAAGCTCCCAAACGGGCCCCCCTCTGCCTCCCTGCGGAAACAGCCTCTAGCCTGCCCAGTGGGTGAGGGGCCAACGCCGCCCAGACCTCCCTCTCAAACAGCTGGAGAACGCGGGTGTTCCCCTGAGGAAGGAGCCCACTCGACACCCTTTAAATCCACTGTCGCACCTGCATTCCCCTTCCACAAAGCCCCAAATCGGAGGATTACTGGCAACCATACACCAGGCAAACGGGCGCCCCTCTTCCCAGGCATCAAGGGAACCCCTGGCCACAGCAGAGGGAGGGAGGCTGGAGAGGAAACACAACGTATAAACTACCTGTCGCCCCACTAAGAAAATCCCACAAAGGCTACTGCGTTCAGCAAAGGGCAAGAGGGATCCCCAGCCTAACTCAGCGGTCCCCTGGGCAACGCCCTTGCAGGTGGCCAGTTCTCTCACACCAGGAGCCACTTGCAGTTTCTGAAGTCGCTCCTGACACGACCCAGAACAGCCTGTGGGTCCCCAGGTGATTGGCTACAACTCCCAGAAGCCCCAGCCAGTCTACCAGCTGTTGGGATTTCTGGGCGCTGAAGGCCAAGACACCTGAGGACCCAGAGGTTCAGGACCGCTGCTCCGACCTCTGCAGGAGCCTCCCGGATGGAGGCCAGGCAGCTGTGGAGAACTCTCTCTCCACAGAGACCCCCACACGCAGCAGCAGCAGCAGCAGCGTGGCCCACACACGAACCAAGGAACGTGGAAGGCGCTGTGGGCTCATTCGGCCAGAGGAGTCGGCCGTAGCAGGCGCACAATGAACCCACCTGGGCACAGAATACTACTACTACTATTATTATTATTACTATTATTATTGGGGGACACGGAAGTGCCGGACCGCTCTGAGAACCGCCACGTCAGGCGACTCAGAGAAGAAGCCCTTGGAAGACGCAAGAAGCATGTGACGGATTTCCAGAGGGAGGAGGAAACCGTGAGAAGGAAGCCAACCTGGCTGCTACCGGCATTTAAAGGCACCGGAATCAGGACAGGAAATAAAGAACACCGGACAGAAACAGAGGGAGAACTCCAGGCAGGAAGTCATCCAGCCCCAGTTCACGGCTGCTGAACAGAAGGTGCCTCCAGGCCACAACAGCCGGGCCACCTCCTCGCAGGAACCCTCCATGCCCACTGGCTGTAAGCTGGTCAATGGCAACAGCCATGCTTGCTTTAAAGAGGTGGGGGCTCCTCCTCCCTCCCTCCCTCCCTCTCTCCCTGGGTGTTGTTATTATTATTATCCCACAGGGAGGGAGGCAGTCCACTCGCTTCGCAGGCGGAGGAAGTTCGGATCCTGCCCGGGGGGGGGGGGCACAGGTGCAGGCCAAGCGTTGGCAGGGGGCGCGGCTCCCAAAAGACGGCCACGCAGCCCAGAACACTCACGGCAAGCCCGGGTAATGGGAGATGATACAAAATGGGGGAGAACAATTCGGTGAAGAAGGAAGGCGAATTCGAGATGGATTTGGGGGATTCCGGAGGAGGGGGTGTTCCCCGGATTGTGAAAATGTGCAAATCCTTACTGAACATCATATATATATATATATATGATGTGCGTGTGTATATATGATATGCGTGTGTATATGTGTGTGTATATGTGTGTGTATATATATATATGTGTTTGTGTGTATATATAGGATGTGTGTATATATATGTGTGTGTATATATGTGTGTGTATATATAGAATGTGTGTGTATATATATAGGATGTGTGTGTATATATGTGTGTGTGTATATATGTGTGTGTATATATATGTGTGTATATATAGGATGTGTGTGTGTGTATATAGGATGTGTGTGTATATATATAGGATGTGTGTGTATATATGTGTGTGTGTATATATGTGTGTATATATAGGATGTGTGTGTATATATATAGGGTGTGTGTGTATATATGTGTGTGTGTGTATATATGTGTGTATATATAGGATGTGTGTATATATATAGGATATGTGTGTATATATGTGTGTGTGTATATATAGGATGTGTGTATATATATAGGATGTGTGTGTATATATGTGTGTGTGTATATATAGGATGTGTGTGTATATATAGGATGTGTGTGTATATGTGTGTGTGTGTATATGTGTGTGTATATATAGGATGTGTGTGTATATATATAGGATATGTGTGTATATATGTGTGTGTGTATATATATGTGTGTGTATATAGGATGTGTGTATATATATAGATGTGTGTGTGTATATATGTGTGTGTATATATAGGATGTGTGTGTATATATATGTGTGTGTGTGTGTATATGTGTGTGTATATAGGATGTGTGTATACAGTATATGTGTGTATATGTGTATATATATTGTGTGTGTAAATATATGTGTATATATATATGTGTGTGTGTATATATATTTAATGTGTGTATATCTCATGTGTGTGTGTATATATGTGTGTGTGTATATATATGTGTGTGTATGTATATATATGTGTATATATTTAATGTGTGTATATCTCATGTGTGTGTACATATATGTGTGTATATGTGTGTGTATATGTATGTGTGTGTGTATATGTGTGTGTATGTATATGTGTGTGTGTGTATATATTTAATGTGTGTATATATATGTGTGTGTGTGTATATGTGTGTATATATATATGTGTGTGTATATATATGTGTGTGTATATATATGTGTGTGTATATATTTAATGTGTGTATATCTATATGTGTGTGTGTATATATGTGTGTGTATATATATGTGTGTGTGTATATGTATGTGTGTGTGTATATAGGATGTGTGTATACAGTATATGTGTGTATATGTGTATATATTTAATGTGTGTATATCTCATGTGTGTGTGTATATATGTGTGTATATATATGTGTGTGTGTATATATTTAATGTGTGTATATCTCATGTGTGTGTATATATATGTGTGTGTATATATATGTGTGTGTGTATATGTATGTGTGTATATATATGTGTGTATACAGTATATGTGTGTATGTGTGTGTATATATATGTGTGTGTATATATATTTAATGTGTGTATATCTCATGTGTGTGTATATATGTGTGTGTATATATGTGTGTATATATATGTGTCCAATGTATGCCAATGCCAACAT
>JARBWK010004441.1:0-10357 GCA_030556195.1 Anolis apletophallus
TTGTACAGGTCTCTTCCAACTCAATGATTTTATGATAATCCTCAGTATGGTTCTAGGGTTGCCACTGTCAGTAGTTTTAAGTATTTTTGTAGCTTTAATGTCATTATCACTGTATTATTGATATTCCTTTCCTGCAGAGCATGCTGATAATTTTATTTGCTTATCTGAGGAGAGTAATTCTTTGTGAGTATTAGGTCAATGTGTTTGGTATGAGCATCTAAGTTAGCTTATTTATTTTATTATTTATACCCCACCTTTCTCCCCATGAGAACTAACAATCACACAGTCTGATCATAATTGTTGTTTTTTTTAAAGCAAATCTATATATATAAAAATTGAGTGGTCGTGGGATGTCCTTTATGCACGGCCAAACTATACCCCCCAGAAACACAAATCCCACGACACACATTCCCCAGACCACGAGGTACAAACATAACACAAAAAACCCACCTCCCTGTTCCAGCCCCCAAAAACAGCCCCCCAAAACCGCCCATTGACTCCCGTTCTGCTGGCAGCGCGGCGCTGGAGAGAGAGAAGAGCAATCGTGACAGGCGCTGCTGACCCCAAAACCCCCCAACCCATCCCGTCACCCTCTCCCCACTCACCTGGACCTTCGCAGCCACACCGGCGACTTTTAACCACCTCCCTCGCCATCCTCGCCTGCTGTGACCACATCGCCCCCGGTCCCAGAGCAGCTCTGGGGCGCCGCACTACACTTCCCAGAAACCTCCGCATAAACCGGAAGTGGCCATGCCGGGCTTTCTGGGAAGTGTCCAAATCCGCACTTCACTAAAGCGGCCTGGCGCTCAACCAAAACACACACAAAAAGGGGCGGGCCGCGTCACGGCGCTGGTCATGCACCAGGGGCGGGAGGCAGGCCCGGATCGGGCGATCCGCCCTCCGCCGTGTCCCAGCGGTTCCAGCGGCCACGCCTGAAAAGAAGGTAAACTCCGGGCTTACCTTGCTTCACGCGCGGCCGCCGCAACCGAGGCGACCTGGAAGATGCTTCGGCGATTCGGTCCCTGCCAGCTCGCCCTCCGGCAAATTCCCAGCGGTTGCAGCGGCGTTACCTGAAGGCCGCTCGGGCTTACCCCTTGCTTCACGCTGACCGCCGCAACCGTGGGGGACACACGGGGCGAATCGGCGATCTGGGCCTGCCTTCCGCGCCTCCGGCGTGCAACCCCGAGGACACGGCGGAGGGGATGAGAGAGACAGAGGAGGCCTGAGAGAGGGGAGAAAGGGGGAGTGAGACAGAGAGAGAGGAGGGAGGGGAGAGGGAGTGACACAGAGAGAAAGAGGGGGGAAGGGGGAATCAGACACCGAGAGAGAGAGGGAGGGAGAGAGAGGAGGAAAGTGAAACAGAGAGAGAGAGGGGGAGGGAGAGAAAAAGGGGGAAATCAGACAGAGAGAGGGGGAAAGTGTACATACACACATACATAGAAAACACACACATACGTACACATACAGACATACAGACACACAGGCACATAAATACTCACACATACATACTACACACATACAGACACACACACACATCCATACACATACACACACAACTACATACACATACAAACACAACACACATATATATACACAGACACACACACACACACACACATACATACACAACACACACACACACACATACAAACACACACAAACACACACACATACACACACACACACATACAAACACACAAACACACATACACATATATACACACACAAAACACATTGTCAAATCATTTCCAACCCTTACATACCCACACTTCCACACATCTCCTAAATAGGGCACAGCAACGCGTGTCGGGTTCAGCTAGTGTAAAAATAAAAATCACAATCGTATAGTATTTATTTATTTACTACACGAAGGCGACTCGAGGCGGTTTACATAGGCAATTACTGTGTGTATTTAAGTTAAAACACAGTTAAAATATAATAAATACAATTAAAATTACATTTTAAACTCACAATCCCACCAGAACCTCCCCAGTAGTGTGCCCGTTGTTTGTTGTTTATTTGTTCAGTTGCTTCCAACCCTCCGTAACCTCATGGACCAGCTCACGCCAGAGGTCCCTGTCGGCTGTCGCCATCCCCAGCTCCTTCAAAGTCAAGCCAGTCACTCCAAGGACACCATCCATCCATCTTGCCCCCTCATCCTTCCCCAAATGCCTGCTGGCAGAGAAAGGACTTTCTCTTACAGAGGGAGGACATCCCTCCTATTGCGTCAGCTCCACTGGTTGCCAGTCTGCTACCAAGCACAATGCAAAGTGCTGGCTTCAGCTTATAAAGTCTTAAATGGTTCTGGCTCAGCTTAGCCCCTCTATGATCCGCCTCAGAGGCTAAGATCATCTGGGGAGAGTCTGCTCTTAGTCCCACTCCCTTGCAAGCATGACTGGTGTGTACGGGAGATGGCCTTTTCAGTGCTGGCCCCTCATCTATGATATGTGTTGATTATACTATATTGTTTACCCCATTTGTCATTTTATATGTTTTCTTATGGTGTTTTTTCTTTGCTCTTTATGTTTAATTGTGTTGTATTTTTTTTTGGGCTGTACTCTATGTTAACCACCCTGAGTCCCTTTGGGGAGGATGGAGTGGGTTATAAATAAAGATTATTATTATTATCAATTTTTTTCTTTATTCATTGAACATGTAGACATGCGGCATTGTTGTTGTTGCAAGGTCAGCTTTGAGTCCCCTTAGGTTGAGAACGGGGATGATACAAGTATGGCAAATAAATAAATAAATAAACGTACCTGCTTGCAGCTTGCTTTAGCCTTAGTTAGATGAGCACACAGCTTCAACTGCTGCATACCCCTAAAGGTCTTCCTCTCTCTTTCTTTCCCTTTTTGTTAATTCTGTGGACTTTTCACGTGTCACAAGACTGATCTGATCTCTGGCTGGAACAGAGCCCGTGGTTGCCAAACGCCCTCATCTTGGAGAAGATGGAGGTTGTCTCAGTGCAACACAGGTGAATCCAGCACAACATGTTTTGAATTCCGCTCTAGTTTAGGCAGAGCCAGTGTGATGTGGTGGTTTGAGTGATGAACTAGGACTCTTGAAAGACCAGGGTTTGAATCCATGCTCAAGCATGGAAACCCACTGGTGACCTTGGGCAAGTCCTACTCTTCTCAGGCTTCATCTACGCCTGCTATATACTGCAGTCTTATAATTTTTATTTATTTATTTTATTTATTATTCGTGGTTTCTATGCCGCCGACTCCTGAGGCTCCCTGGCGGCTTACAGGAGCCAAGGGCACAGTAAAATACAGGCAATAAGCAGTTAAAAACAATTAAAAACAACAGCAGTACAGTAATTTACACAGTTAAAACAATGAACAGCACATCATCCTCAGAAGAACTAATAGATGGCGGGCATGGGCAGGACTTACTCACCAAAGGCCTGCTTAAACAGGTATGTTTTACAGGCCCGTCTAACGGGAGCAGTCCTTCATAGCCCGAGTTCCGCCGGGAGGGCGTTCCACAGCGTAGGTGCTATGACAGAGAAGCCTCCCGGCGGGTAGCAGTCAGCCTTGCGAGTTTAGCTGAAGGTATCTCCAGGAGATTGGAGTCCTCAGACCGAAGTGATCTCGGAGGGCATATGGGGTGAGACGGTCCCTCAACTTTGCATTGAACTATGTTATATGGCAGCGGTAGACTCATATAATGCTGTTAAATTGCATTATGGTATAGTGTTCCTCGCTACTATGGCATTGAATGTTTGCCATGTATATGTACATTATTGTCCTGCCCTGAGTCCCTGCGGATGGGAAGGGCAGAATATAAATACTGTAAATAAATAAATATAAACTTGGAAAGATATTTGGAAAATATATATATTCCTCTGCATGCCAAAGTTATAGAGAGAATTGATAAAAGTGATGTATAGGTGGTACTTAACAATCGAAAATTAGCCAAAATATATAAGAATACCAAAACCGAAAGTGTTGGAATTGTACAAAAAGTGGAACATTTTTCCACCTGGTGGTTATGTCCCAAAGCTGAGCAATTTTGGAAAATGGTAAATAAAGAACTGTAAAATCTTTAAAAAAACAATAGACGGGAAGCCGAATCACTCCCTGCTAGGTATAATGGATCTAAGTCTGAACACCAACGATAAAATGTATTTATCTAACACTAACTACAGTAGCCAAATTGCTATATGCTCAATATTGAAATCGCCAAAGCGCCAACACTAGAGGAATGGTTAGATAAAGCGATGGAAACCATCCAGATGGAGTGGCTTACCGAGGCGCTGAAAACAACCAAGATCGATCTACAACAAAGATGGACTGGTCAAAAGTTCAAAATTACTTTAGCACCGAGCACAAAATAGACTTAATATTGAATTGGAACTTTTTACAAGGGTGCCTTAAAGGAAAAAAACTTTGGCAACCATTTTATTCGCTCCTCTTTGATGAAGATCTGGAATAAACATAAGAATCATATATATATTAAGACACCATTATGGCTTTCACCACTAGAGGCGGATCAACGAAGATTATTAGGCTGGATAGAATGGCCCAAATACAGAGATATCTTAAAGAAACAAAATGGTGAATATTTCCTGAAGACTCAGGAAGAAATATCAAAAAACTTTCCTAATGTTCGATGGCTCCATTACTTCCAGCTGAGAGAGTGGTTTAACAAAGACAAGATTAAAGGATTTAGTGGAACTGAGGGAACCTGGGACAAAATACTGAAAACAGAAAAGAAAACAACTTCAAAGATCTACTCCATGCTCCTTGCCTGGATAACGGAGGAAGAGATAATCAAACAAACAATGGTTACGTGGGCCCAAAACATAGGGAGATCAATACAACTTAGAGAATGGGAAATAATATGGCGGAAAAACCTTAAAATCACATATGCAACTGATCTGAAAGAAAATTGGCTCAAAAATGATCCACCGCTGGTATATACGCCGCAAAAAATTGAATGCAATGTACAAGAACATGGACAATAAATGTTGGAAATGTAGGACACAGGAAGGCACTTTTTATCACATGTGGTGGACTTGCCCCAAGACAAAAAGAATACTGGTCAATGATCCATCAAGAATGTAAACAAATTCTAAAAAATAGACTTTCCAAAACTCCGAACTATACCTATTAGGATTAATAGATGATAAGACTTTTGAAAACAAGAATCAACAGAAACTGTTTGTGTATCTGGCCACGTACGCAGGATAGTCTTCGCAAAACTTTGGAAAGCAAAATCTCCTCCCAGACAAAGAACAATGGTTGGAGAAAGTGTTGAAATCAAGGGAATGGATGAACTAACGTACTGGCTTCGCCAGAATAATGGCAAGGGAACACGATGACAGTCTGACTGTAATTAGAATATATAAAATTATTGAAAACAAATTGAAACACTCTGTCAAAACTAAATTAAAGAATATAAGTAAGAGCACTTTAGGATGCCCAATGTTGAAGAAATAATATAATAAGGAAAACAGGATAAAGTTTGGAACTAGAACGGAAGTCAAAATTTTCCCCTACCCCCTTCTCTCCCCCCTTCCCTTTTGTATTCGTGTATGGTATATTTGTATGTTTTGTATTGTTAAACCTGAAAACCTAATAAAAATCATTTATTAAAAAAATATTGAAGTTAAATTGAGATCGCCGTAAACACTAAATGATATAATATTATATTTCCGATAAAGATGATTTATAGATACTCTGTTTTATATACCCTTTCTTAGGCACGGTTAGGACACAATGTGAAATGAAATGAAGAACGAAAATAAGCCACGAGCTGCATAACACTCTAAGAATGTACCCTCTCCTCTCCCCCCTGTCTTAGCACTCCCCCTTTTGTTCTCCCTTATGTTCCCTACCCTTTCCGAAGCTGCCCTACAACTCCCCACCCCTTTCCTCCCTGTGTAACCCCTTCCCCACCCCACGTGCCATGTAATGTATTTCATGTTACTTTTAAACCTTTGAAAATCCTAATAAAGACCATTTTTAAAATAAATAAATAAATATAAATAGATGGGGCCTCAACGCCAAAGGAAGGCAATGATAAACTCACTCTGAAGCCTTGTGACAGGGTTGTTTTAAATTGCCATATTTCAGAAACCACTTGGAGGTACTCAACGGTGGCAAACAGTGCCTCAGCCATGTGGAATTTGTATTGAGTGAAATCCCCTGCATGCCAACTCAGCAGAATCACTGGAGAAGGATGACAGGCTTGCAGTCAGTAGCATCTCAAGTGTTTTCCATTCCAGCTATTGAGTTTGTTTGAAAGTTCTCTTCTTACATAGTCTCTCTCCTCCTGGGGTGTAAATAAGTATAATCATAACCATCTAAATCCTTTTTCTTACCCTTTTTCATTATTAGCATTTCCTGGTGGGCCAGTCAAGGTGGAACAAGAAGAGGAACCATGTAGTCCAAATCTCCAGGACTCGGAGGTCAACCCAGGGACCAGCTCAGGTGAAGTCTATGGGCTGCTAAGGGCCTTTCCTGCATTTCTCCATCCTAAATAGATCACTGATATTAAATCTTGAATGCCAGCCAGATGGTTTTTCTCAAGGTGGCTCACTTTTTCAGTACTTAACCTTCTTCAATGTTATTTTGATGAGGAAACCCTTCATATATCTTTGTTATGGTCATCTGTGTTCTCAGTGACAGAAGTTGATCAGAGAAACAAAGAGTTGGAAGAGATAACAAGGGCCATCAGTAGGGCTTTCTGAATGATCAGTTCCACTGACATGTAGGTTGATACTGAGTATCAAGAAGGATACAAACAAATAGTCAATAAGTAGTAATGAAGTTTATGTAAAAGGCAACGTAAACGTGGAGAGACCCGCAAGCTGCGAAAGCAGCAAATAGCACAAAAGCGCCAAGGCGCTGTAGACTTTGGAGGCCCCACGGGCTATAAAGAGTAAGCAGAGATAGGAGTTATATGCCAAAGTAATAATAATAGTGTCCAACTTATAGGTGGGTGTAATACCCAAGGTTAGTCCATGATCCAAATAAAGCAATCCAAATGGAGACCACGGATGGAGAGTAGCCAAAGCGGTAAAGGATTGTAGTCCAACACCCCGGTCGGGTGTATTTGTAATCCACTGGCTGTATAGACAAGTTTGAAAAATAGAATCCGACACCCCAAACGGGTGTATTTATAATCCACTGGCTGTATAGTCAGGCCGACGAGTAGAAGTATGGGATCCAAAGCTCGTTTTCACCCAATACGGGTTTTCAAGGCCAGAATTGTCCCATCAAATAGTGGTGAAGGTCATGGCTGGACATGCCTAAAGTAAAATGTATACAATTCCGCTCAGTAATAGCAATAAACATCCATGTAACATACAAAAGGTGACACTAGGTATCCAATGCAACCAATAGTTATCCAAGATAAGTAGGTGACCAAACATATTCAAATAAGCATATAGATCTTCATACAGCGATAATGCTAAATCATAGGAGTACAATATTAACAACAGCAATATGGAAAATCAGGCGAGAAGGAGGATGCTCACCAAGCTGTCTCCTGCAGCAGACCAATTGTCTCCTGCAGCGGGGGTCTCTTACAACCACTCGCCTTGTATTTGGATTCTTTGTTGCAACCCAAAGTACAGTCCAAGCCAGCTTACATCAGGGGACAGTAGAGACCTCATCTGTAAATTGGAACATTTCCAGTTGATGATGGTGACCTATTGGTGGTATGCGATGTAGGGGCCTTGTATACCAATGTCCCATTGAGGACGCTAGGCTTGTACTCATGGACACTTTTGATCAGCTACAACCTCTGATTCAGGATATTCCACCTACTCCCCTTCTCATGGATCTGCTGGATTGCTGTCTGACTACAACTATTTCATGTTTAACCATGATTTTTCTGCAAATTTGTATGGGCCATGGGTAGCCCCATCGCCTACCGTCGCCAATTTGTATATGGATTCCTGGAGCAAACTCAGATTTTTGGCCCAATCCGCACTCCATTGGCAGCCCAGATTAAGTTCTCTACGGCCGCATATCGATGACGTCATACTACTCGTGAGGAGAGGTACATCTATGGAACCCTTCAAGTCTTGATGAACTCCTGGCAAATCTATCAATTTCACGCTCAGCGTCAGTGAGGCTTCTGTTAATTTTTTGGATCCAACATCGTACAGAACGGTGAACTCCACATGAGGTGCTACCACAAGCCCACCGACAAGAACGCTTCCTTACACTTTAAGAGCTTTCATAGTCATCCACTTAAAAGGAATCTCCCTTTTTCACAACTACTTCGACTGAAGCGCAACTCCTCCCTCCTCCTCCGATTTTCACCTGGAAGCCTCCCACTTGATTAACAAGGCGCATTAGGGGCTATCCTGATCAAGTTTTACAGTCTGGCATATGCCAGGGCCCAACGGGTGCCTAGGCCCCAATTACTATCCCACTACCCCCAGGAACTCAAGGGACCGTCTCGTGTGGGCCGCTTACTCACCATGAACTCTTCCATTTAAAACAGATCGTGGTGCAGATATTGGCCCATCCTCAGGGACATTCCCCGCTCTTATCAAAACCACTCCATCATTGCGCATAAGCGCACTCCAGAACATTAGGGACTTAGTTGTACATTCCGACATTCGCACTCTCGCCTGAGGAGCACCTTTACTCCAAAACACACCGATGTGGACATTGCGCACAGTGCGACTATGTTTTTCCTCCCAAACAAATTTATATACCTCGAACGGGCCGCGACTCTCGCTCAGGGAATCTTTACATGCCAGTCTGAATCCTGCATTTATGGACTCCAATGCCCATGTGGCCTGGTCTACGGGGGATGACACGACGGACGATGGGAGTTAGAGTCTCGAACACCGCTCGAGGATTAGGAATTTGTCGGAGGATTCTCCGCTATACCATCACTTTAAATCGACAGCGCATGGCCCGACAATCTGGCGCCGCATTGAGAAAATCAAGCCTCCACCCCATGCTGATGTTGATTGCCTCTTCGCCGCCATGAAACCCGGTGGATTTTGTCTTTAAATTGTGAAATCCTGCCGGTTTAAACTAAAAGGTCCATATCACTGACCTACTCCACTAATTAATCGTGATCACCCAGACGCACACTCCCCTTGCCTACTTATTCACCTACCCTATAGCCTTTTGCTACACGCCTCTGACTCCTGCTGCTACTGAGATTTCCTCAGCCTGGTGAGCATCCTCCTTCCGCCTGATTTTCCATATTGCTGTTGTTAATATTGTATTCCTATGATTTAGCATTATCGCTGTATGAAGATCTATATGCTTATTTGAATATGTTTGGTCACCTACTTATCTTGATAACTATTGGTTGCATTGATACCTAGTGTCCACCTTTTGTATGTTACATGGATGTTTATTGCTATTACTGAACGGAATTGTATACATTTTACTTTAGGCATGTCCAGCCATGACCTTCACCACTATTTGATGGGACAATTCTGGCCTTGAAAGACCCGTATTGGGCCGTAAACGAGCTTTGATCCCATACTTCTACCGTCGGCCTGACTATACAGCCAGTGGATTATAAATACACCCCTTGGGGTGTCGGATCTATTTTCCGGCTTGTCTATACAGCCAGTGGATTACAACACCCGACCGGGGTGTTGGACTACAATCCTTACCGCTTGGCTACTCTCCATCCGTGGTCTCCATTTGGATTGCTTTATTTGGATCATGGACTAACCTGGGTATTACACCCACCTATAAGTTGACACTATTATTATTACTTTGGCATATAACTCCTATCTCTGCTTACTATTTATAATCTGGGCCTCCAAAGTCTACAGCGCCTTGGCGCTTTTTTGTTGCTATTTGCTGCTCTTGTTTTGCGGGTCTCTCCACGTCTACGTTGTTTTACATAAACTTCATTACTACTTATTGACTATTTGTTTGTATCCTTCTTGATACTCATTGTTTTGCAACCACCCCGTCTTGTTTTTCAATGTAGGTTGATACCACTTTCCTGTTCCTGTAATCTCAAAGTGCATTGATTCTACAATACTGTTTCTCAGCCTGGTGGTCGGGGACCCTGGGGCGATGGCGAGGGGGTGTCACAGGGGTCGCCAAAGACCATCAGTATTTTCTGTTGGTCATGGGGATCTTTGTGTGGGAAGTATAGCCCAATTCTATCATTGGTGGGCTTAGGAAAGCTCTTTGATTGTAGGTGAACTATAAATCTCAGCAACTACAACTCCCAAATGACAAAATCAGTCCCTCCCAACCCCACCAGTATTCAAATTTGGTGGATCAGGATTTTTTACCAAATTTGGCTACAATGAAAATACATCTTGTATATCAGATATTTACATTACCATTCATAACAGTAGCAAACTTAAGTTATAAAGCTAGAACGAAAAACTTCATGGTTCCCCAAA
>JARBWK010004442.1:0-10356 GCA_030556195.1 Anolis apletophallus
GGGATCAAGGCCACACTTGGCAGAGAGAGCTTCCATGACCCACTCTACGTCCTGGTGCAGTTTGGAGGTGGGTGGACCATGGATGATGGGACTTGCAGTACCTTCACTAATTTCATGATACCACTGCAACTCCCAATAATGAGGGATAAAGGCCACACTTGGCAAAGAGAGCTTCCATGACCCACTCTACGTCCTGGTGCAGTTTGGAGGTGGGTTGACCACGGATAATGGGACTTGCAGTACCTTCACTAATTTCATGATACCACTGCAACTCCCAATAATGAGGGATCAAGGCCACACTTGGCAGAGAGAGCTTCCATGAACCACTCTACGTCCTGGTGCAGTTTGGAGGTGGGTTGACCACGGATGATGGGACTTGCAGTACCTTCTGAAATTTCATGATACCACTGCTACTCCCACAAATTAGGGATCAAGGCCACACTTGGCAGAGAGAGCTTCCATGACCCACTCTACGTCCTGGTGCAGTTTGGAGGTGGGTTGACCGCGGATGATGGGACTTGCAGTACCTTCACTAATTTCATGATACCACTGCTACTCCCAATAATGAGGGATCAAGGCCCACTTGGCAGAGAGCTTCCATGACCCACTCTACGTCCTGGTGCAGTTTGGAGGTGGGTTGACCACGGATGATGGGACTTGCAGTACCTTCACTAATTTCATGATACCACTGCAACTCCCAATAATGAGGGATCAAGGCCACACTTGAGAGAGCTTCCATGACCCACTCTACGTCCTGGTGCAGTTTGGAGGTGGGTTGACCACGGATGATGGGACTTGCAGTACCTCATTATTGGGACTTGCAGTACCTTCACTAATTTCATGATACCACTGCAACTCCCAATAATGAGGGATCAAGGCCACACTTGGCAGAGAGAGCTTCCATGAACCACTCTACGTCCTGGTGCAGTTTGGAGGTGGGTTGACCATGGATGATGGGACTTGCAGTACCTTCTGAAATTTCATGATACCACTGCTACTCCCACAAATTAGGGATCAAGGCCACACTTGGCAGAGAGAGCTTCCATGACCCACTCTACGTCCTGGTGCAGTTTGGAGGTGGGTTGACCACGGATGATGGGACTTGCAGTACCTTCTGAAATTTCATGATACCACTGCTACTCCCACAAATTAGGGATCAAGGCCAAACTTGGCAGACAGAGCTTCCATCACCCACTCTACGTCCTGGTACGTCCTCTACTGTTTGGAGGTGGGTTGACCACGGATGATGGGACTTGCAGTACCTTCACTAATTTCATGATACCACTGCAACTCCCAATAATGAGGGATCAAGGCCAAACTTGGTAGAGAGAGCTTCCATGACCCCCTCTACGTCCTGGTGCTGTTTGAGGTGGGTGGACCACAGATGATGGGACTTGCAGTACCTTCACTAATTTCATGATACCACTGCAACTCCCAATAATGAGGGACCAAGGCCAAACTTGGCAGAGAGAGCTTCCATGACCCACTCTACGTCCTGGTGCTGTTTGGAGGAGGTTACACCATGGACGATGGGACTCACAGTGCCTTCACTAACTTCCTGACACCACTGTGAGCCACATAAATAACTACACACCAACCAGGGCCGTAGCCAGGATTTTGGTTCGGGGGGCTGAGTTTGGTTGGGAGGGGGCTGAGACTGGGTGGAAGAGGGTCTACCCTAGCAAACCTTTTGTATTGTTATCCCAATAACCCCATTAATGTGGGATATAATGAGCATGGTGATCAGATCATGATATGAATAAACATAACAGTTCAAATAATGTACCAGTAAGGCCTTTTCGCGGACCACCCTGAGAATTGTGGGGGCTGAAGCCTTTAGCCCCCGGCTACATACCTGACACCAACTAATATGTTTTCAAAAAACCCGGACAATGCCGGGTCCCCAAGCTAGTAATAAATAAACGTCCCTTATATTTTTATATCAAAAAGTGGCAACCCCTACTCTGGTGTTGCTATAAGAAGGTCCTTCATTGTGCATGTGGTTGCATTGTAATAGGTGGTCTGTGGTTTGCTCCACAGATTCAATGTCTACAATCCTTTATATGGGAATAGACTGGATTTCAATCCCAATGGGCATCGCTGACTTGCTTCTCAAAAGGCATGCCTGCGACCAGGCCCCGGAGCGACTTGGGCAGTGCTCTTTCTCCCCCACCCAAATCCTCCCCATGCCATTGATCTGCCATGGCAACATTAGCGGTAGTTATCTAGCCTCCGGTGGAAGACATAAGGCAGTGTGTCAAGACCTTGAGTCAGCTTTTCTTCCCCATGCTAACCGCCAGCTGATGGGCAGTTTAATAAAAAATGACAAGAGAGGAGGAATTTATCTTCCCATCTCCTCTGTGCCGCTGCCCTCGGCTCTTTCCTAATCTCTGCAGAGAATGCAAAAGCGACATTGAAAAAAGAGAGCGAGAAAGTAAGAGATAAGAGGAGGAGAAGTCGACTGAAGTGCACCAACCGGCTCCTCACAAGGCTTATGCAGGAAGGGATCCCATGGATCCAAGTGGGATCCTACTAGGGTTAGCAATACAAAAGGGGGGTGGGGTGTTGCAAGCAACAATATAAACAGGGAACAGCAAACGTATCGTTTATCCAATATATATAATCAAATACAGTAGTACATCATCATCTGTATAATAACATCATCACCCCGGAGGGTTCCTACCCTTTGGTGTCTTAAGTCCAGATAAGAGTGTGCAAGTCCAAAGTTATGTAAGCACCAAGATAGGGTAATAGGGAGGAAGTCCAGGGGAAATAAGGTCGAAAACGCCCAGATAGACAGGGATGGTAGGAGACGGAGTTAGGAGGCGAGCCGGTTGAGTAGCTGGCTGTAGTGGCAGTAGATCCAAATGAACTCAAACCGCTGGGTGTAAGCAGGCCGACGAGGATAACTTTGTACGATGGTACCAACTCCCGTTTCGACCCGTAGGGGGAGGGGTCTTTTTCAAGGCCAGAAGTAGCACATTAACTCGTTATGTGGTCAATAGGGGTACGTTTTCTGGAAAAATAATAGGATGGTAATATAATATAATAGAGTGTTCCGCAGCACCCTTTTAAACCAGCACAATGTTAACAAAGACTTTTTCACCTGTAAAAGTAATTTGTGTGTGTATGGGATTTGTTGCCCGTGTGGAAGACTCTACCTGGGAGAAACGAAAAGGAATCTTAATGTGAGAATTTCGGAACACCGCTCTAGAATAAAATCACTGTCTGAAGGTTCTCCCCTCTATGTGCATTTCAAAACACTCAAACACAGTCCGAATGATCTCCGTTTCTTCGGCATACAGAGAGTCCAAATACCCCCCCACAGTGAGGTGGATAGATGCCTCTTGAGGGCCGAAACCCGTTGGATACAAATTTTAAAAACTGAAATTCCAATGGGATTAAACGATAGGTTAACAATCACTGATCTATTAAGATGATTCCCACCTGATCCATGGGTTTGTTTGGGTATTTAACCTCTCCCGTCGAAACTGTTACTTGCTTCGGCCATTGGTCCTATCATGGATGTATGACTTTACCTCCATGGCCCTGGTATGTAGATAAATGTAACAATTATTGCAACTGTGCACATTGAATGTAATTTGAATGTATACTACTATGAATTCTTATATATGTATTGACTGTAACTTTTGAATGTCTATTTTGGTTAGCCATTGTGCTGGTTTAAAAGGGTGCTGCGGAACACTCTATTATATTATATTACCATCCTATTATTTTTCCAGAAAACGTACCCCTATTGACCACATAACTGGAGTTAATGTGCTACTTCTGGCCTTGAAAAAGACCCCTCCCCCTACGGGTCGAAACGGGAGTTGGTACCATCATACAGAGTTATCCTCGTCGGCCTGCTTACACCCAGCGGTTTGAGTTCATTTGGATCTACTGCCACTACAGCCAGCTACTCAACCGGCTCGCCTCCTAACTCCGTCTCCTACCATCTCTGTCTATCTGGGCGTTTTTGACCTTATTTCCCCTGGACTTCCTCCCTATTACCCTATCTTGGTGCTTACATAACTTTGGACTTGCACACTCTTATCTGGACTTAAGACACCAAAGGGTAGGAACCCTCCGGGGTGATGATGTTATTATACAGATGATGATGTACTACTGTATTTGATTATATATATTGGATAAACGATACGTTTGCTGTTCCCTGTTTATATTATCCTACTAGGGTTGCCATATGTCCCTTATTCTAAGGGACATCCCTTATTTTGGCCCTAAAATTTGTGTCCTTTTTTTTCAGGCCCTGTCCCTTATTATTGACTAGCGCAAAAACACAGTGCAAAATATATCATATATAACAATAAGGAATGTTTATGTAGGACTACAGCATCAATATAAAAACACATACAGACAGACCCAAACCGCAGCAATACAGGGTGTGACAGCGAGTCCCGAAGGAAGTTACTCCGGATGAATATCCTGTAACCCCACAGACAAGTGTCTGAGTCCTCGAGTATGCCAAAGTCACTAGGGTAGTCCACAAATATGGTAGTCAGGCGCCTAGTCCGAATAGTATCACCAAGGCAAGGACATAAAGGAGCCCAATCCTGCTCCTAATATGAATGGTGAAAAAAGGCCAACGGGCTGGCGGTGCCGGAGTTATGGGGGCCACTTCCCCGTTTCGCCCCCGGGTGGGGCTTTCTCAAGGCCATATTTGCTGTCGCCATGGTCCTTGGCTATAAAAGGGGAGGGAGGGGTACATATTAGGTAGATATACACAAGCGTAAACCCATAAACAATATAACAAATGTCGGTATACATACCAATGATGAAAATAGGCGAGACATAACCTCACTCAGCAGAGTAAGGTGACCAAAAGGTGAATGTGGATGGAATCACAGGGGATAAGTAGTATAGAGACAGGTGTATCAGGTTAGTTAATTAGGGATTGCACACTACAAACTTCATTTAACCCTTTCGGGTATTCTGAGTCCAAACGGAAAATCCAGAATCTTTCAAATCTCCGGAGGTTGTTGTCAAGATCTGTGTGTGGGCGGGGATCTACTTTATCTAAGACTCTGATGCGAAAGGATTTCAGGTCATGTTTCATCAGGTGGCAATGAGTATGTAGGGGAAGGTCAGTGTTGCCTGTGTTTATTCGGCTGCGGTGTTCAATGAATCTTTGGCGTAATTGTCTCGTTGTGAGTCCAACGTAAATCAAAGGGCACGAGCACGTGATCGCGTACGTGATTTACGTGGACACAAGTGGCAAAGCAACGGACCTCAAACTCTTTGTTACGTGCCGGACTGTAAATAGTCTTATCCGTACTAATATTGTCGCAAACAGAGCAGTGCCCACAAATTTTCGTGCCTTTGCCAAAAATACCCTTATTATTGACTAGCAGGACAGGACTGGGTGGGGTTGACCAGAGGAAGGTGCGCGCTGTGGTTTCCACGGCAATGCCTGCCTGGGGATTCCAACTCGCAGGGCAGCCTGCGTCCCCGTTGGAAGGAAGAGGCGATACGGGACTTTTTCAAAGTACAGTAGACTAATTAACTGTTACCCAAGAGGAATATTAGATCATGTTGGATAAATATAGTTTCTGGTTGCTTGAGAGTTACTCTTAAAATAGGCCTAGCTGTGTATCCCAATACTATACAATGCTGTGTATCCCATACTATACTATACCAGGGCTGTCCAACTGGCGGCCTGGGGGCCGTATACGGCCCCCAGCCCCTTCCCTACGCCCCCCTAAGCTTTTTAATAAAAAAATTTAAAAAATTAAATTAAATTAAAATATTTTTAAAAATTACCCACTTCTGGGTTTCGGAGCAAGTATCGCGAGACTACGGAAGCCACACGGGATTTCGCTCTCAACGCGAATCTCGCCTGCGTTGAGAGCGAAATCCCGTGTGGCTTCAGTAGTCTCGCGATACTCCCTGCTGTCAAGTCTCGGCTACTTAATCCCTGCGGCCCACGCAGACGTGATTTGTACCTTCCCCGGCTGCTGCCTCGGTCGGTCGTCGCCTCTGCTCGTGGGTCCGGCTGCTCCGCGAGCCCGCGCGTGGGAAGGTAGGCTAACCTATATGTCAGTAGTATGTAATTGTGTATTTGAATGCCCCCACCCTGCATTTAATGTTAGTAAAATATTATATTTGACTGTATGGATGCCCCTTTTGACTTCCCACCCTGCATTTTATCTCAGTAAAAGATTATTTTTGACTGTATGCATGCCTCTTATGAGTAGTAAGCCAGGGGCGGAGCCGGGGGGCAGACCCTACGGCCCCCCAGGTCATCAGTGACTGGAATTCAGGCCCCTGGGCCGGTAGAAGTTGGACAGCCCTGCACTATACCATACCATTAACTATTGACATAATAACCATGAAGATGTACTGTCTTATAAAATTTATTTTATTTTAATGTTTAGACAGTGGACTTTTAAAGTCAGCAAAGCCAAGTACGAAATGCAGATGCAGAAAATAAGTTAGTTCTAATAATGTGTTTTTTTTGCATGACAAAGCATGCAGAAACATACCATGTCCTGTTAAGAGGGTTTAAGTCAGTTTCTTTTGTGAGTTTCAATCATTATATTATTCTGTTAGTAAAGCTATTTCTACCTAATGTTTGAGTTTCAAGTTTTTAATGAAGTGTCCCTTATTTTTGTGAAAAATCCCATAAATGTCCCTTATTTCTTATATCAAAAAGTGGCAACCCTAGGGCGATGGGTCGGGCGAAGATGGCGGCAGGACGGGCACTCTAGGGCTCCCTGGAGTGTCACCTGCTTTCCTGGCTGGAGGGCGATGGCGCCCCCTCTCGGACAGAAGTGTCCGAAGAGAGCGCTAACCGGCGGACGGGGTCCGGCGGCCCCATGATCTCCCCCTCCTCAAGAGGGAGAGGTTGGCGGGCCCCGGACCGCCGCCGGAGCGGGAAGGGTGGCGACCCGCACTTACTGCCAGCCCAGCCGGCCCCTCCCCCCCCCACCTTAAGCAGAGGGCAGGAGATGAAGAAGAGACGAAACAGAAGGAGGCCGTGAGTACGGGAACAGCGGCCCCGTGCGGCATCGGGAGGCACCATTGGAGACAGAGGGGAGCGCGCGGACGAGCAGCGGGGGATCCCAACAGCCCCACGAAGCCCCCACACTCGGGGATCGGGCCCCAACAAAAAGAGACACAAAGGCCCAACATGCAGGCCGCCCAGAGGGGGAGCCCACCACCCCTGGCAACGCCAGAGGGAACGGGAGGAAAAGAGCGACAGGGCGCCAAAATGGCGGATGAGCTCTCACAGTCCTAGGAGCAGGGAAGAAGAAGAGCTTTTTGGCGGGAGCGCCATCTTGGGAGAGGGAAAAGGACATTTTTCCAATAGTAAAACAGGGAACAGCACAACTGACAATAGAACTATGTCGGCACTGCATGAACGGACCTCAAGAGCAAAAGAGCGGAGGATAACGCAAGAAGAGGGACCAGAGGGGGAAGGAATAATTTTGAGGGACATCCTTGCAGAACTGCGAAAAATAGGGGAAGCTCAAGACGGATACCTACGGAAGATGGATGCCATAATGTCTCGGCAAGAAAAGCAAATAATAATAATAATAATAATAACTTTATTTCTTGTGAGTCGCCCTCCACCGTTGGTGCTCCGGGCGACTTACATCATTTAAAAAACAGGTACATCAATTAAAAACACAGGTACAGAGAACCATAAAGGGCCCAGCCTCCAGGTTAGCTAGTCAATCCCCAAACGCCTGGCAGAAGAGCCAAGTTTTCAAGTCGGACAGGAATCTGGCTGGGGCCGATGTGGCCCTGAGAGCAGGCGGAAGTGTATTCCAGATCACAGGGGCCACCACAGAGAAGGCTCTCCGTCGGGTCTTTGTCAGCCGGGCCTCTCTCACCCCTGGGATGGCTATACGGTCACCATTTATTGCACGCGCTGGTCTTTCACTCGTTGGTCTGTCAGCCGATCGCTTCAGATAGGCTGGTCGGTTCTTTGCCGTGCTTTGAAGGTTAGCGCCATGAGTTTATAGATCACTCTGAACTCTGTAGGCAGCCAATGAAGAACTTTTTAGGATTGGTGAGATATGGTTCCTAGCCGATGCCCGGCAATGAGTCTGGCCGCTGCATTCTGAACAAGTCTCAACCTCCGAGTTGTGGACAGCGGTAGACCCGCATACAGGGGCATTGCAATAGTCGAAGTCGAGACCACGGTGGCATGTATCACAGTCTTCAGCGCCTCTGATGGTAGGTAGGGGGCAACCCCGTCGGGCCCCTGCGAAGATGAAAGAAGGCGCCCCTTGGCTGCAGCCTGGATCTGGGCTTCCATCATCAGCCTCTCGTCCAGAATCACTCCCAGGCTCTTCACCGCCGGAACCGGAGACAGGGGCTCGCCTCAAAGGATGGTAGTGGTGAGTGAGAGTCGGTCGGCCAGGCCAGAGGATCTCCATTTTTTGCCGGATTGATTTTAGCCTGTGTGCTCTGAGCCAGCTTGTTATCGCCCTCAGCCCCTGACTAAAGCTTTCAGGCACCGATGACATCCCTGGGTCGAGCTTCAACAACAGCTGTGTGGTCGTCGTGGTGGCAGCTGAAACCATGGGAACGATCCGGAGCACTCCCAGCGGAGTGCAAGAACAGAACCAACCGAAGAGGCGCTCCCCACAATGCCAGAGCTGCTGACCCCCCCCTTGAGGGGGGGAAAAGGGGGCGCCCCCCCAGGTCGGGGGAAAACGCAAACAATAAAAAAAAGGGGCAGAGAGAAGGGGGGGAAAGAGAATACAAAACCCAAGAAATACCAGAAGAAAGAGGACCTCACAAAAAAAATAGTGAGGAAGTTTCACGGGAAGTTGAAAAAAAGGGTTTCAAGGGGCCCCCAAAAACCCCCCCCCCCAAAAAAAAGGGGGAAAGGGGAAAAAAACCAAAAGGGGGGCCGCAAAAACCCCCAAAAAAACCCCCCCCCCCGGGGATACAGAAAAAACGAAAAAAAGGATTGGGACCAGGCCCAATGGGAAGAAAAGGGGGGGGAGGAAAAAAACCCGGGAAAGGGAAAAAAAGGGGGAAAACCCCCAAAAAAAAAATTGCCCTACTTCTAGAGGCTTATTTGAGGCCTACGAGATGGGATGGGGGGGATGGAAAAAAAAGGCCTGAACCCCCAAAAAAAAAGGGGGTTTTAAAAAAAGGAAGCCAGGAAAAAAAAAAGGTAAAAAATCCAACTACACTAACGGACAATGGACACCCAACAGGGGGAAAAAATTTTTTTAAGGCAAAGGGAAAAAAATTTTTTTTAAAAAACCCCCAAAAAAAAAAAACAACAGATTGCTTTTTTACCAAGGGGGGGTTTTGAAGACCCCCCTCTGGAAAAAAAAGGGAAAAAAAGAGCCTAAAAAGAAGACTTGTAAAAAGAAATGTCCAGCTTAAAAAGGGGGGAAAAGACTGTACGAGAAAAAAAGAAGCATCCGTGAACAAGGAACTCAGGGAGAAAACAAGTTACCCCTATCCCCCCCTTTTCTCAGCATCCTTTCCCCTTACTATCCTTCCCAGATCCCGGACCAAACAACGCCCCTTCACCCCTTCCCTTTCCCCTTTCTCCCCCATCCCCCGATACCACGCCCCCCCCCCTTTTCCCCCCCCCCCCCCCTCCCCCCCCCTCCCACTCCCTTTCCTTTCTCTATCTTTCCTACTGTCCTTTTCCCCCAAAATTTTTCCCCCACCCTTTTTTTTTTTTATGGGGAAAAAAAAATATATTTCAAAAAAAAATGGCAACCCTAGATCCTACTTCCAAAAATCGGACTTTAAGGATCTTTGGGCCCGCTCACTCAAGTTTCTACATCAAAAGGGGTTTTTTTTTTGTAAGCCCCTTTTTTTGGAGTTCTTCATTAATGTGCAAACACAATCCTTGTGTTGCATGGGGGTCCTGTTTAGGGGTTTTTCCCCAAAAAAAGTCAAAAGGGGGGGCAACTCAACACAAGACAAACTGGACAATGTGCCCCCTGACTATGCAGTGGCACCAAATGGTACAATAAAATATTGTTGTTGTGAGCCCGGGGGCTGGGGGGAGAGAGTCTATAGTTGGGGAAAACCGGGCTACTCGTGAGCAAGAGTCAGATGAGGAGCAGGCAAGGAAGAGATCAAGGCAACTTTTCCGTAGCCAGACACGGATTAACACCCCCTTTTCGCCCTAGCCCACATTTTGGGGAAATTTGCCCCGTTTTAAACCCCCATTGCCCCCCCCCCACGCCCCCCACACACCACTCAGGCCCCCCCTTGGCTGGCTTTGGCCATGGTGCCTCCGGGCAGAAAAAAAAGGGGGTAGGCACCATCCCCCCCCCTCCAAAAGGGGGCCCCCCCCCCACCGGGGGGGGGAAAACCCCCTTTTTCTCCCGAAGGTCTCCTCGGGGGGCT
>JARBWK010004443.1:0-10353 GCA_030556195.1 Anolis apletophallus
TGCACATACACACATACATACAGACACACATACATACACATACATACAGACACACAGACACATACATACTCAGAGAGACAGGGGGAATGTACATACACACATACATACAGACACATACATACACATACATACAGACACACAGACACATACATACTCAGAGAGACAGGGGGAGTGTACATACACACATACATACAGACACACATACATACACATACATACAGACACACAGACACATACATACTCAGAGAGACAGGGGGGAGAGTACATACACACATACATACAGACACACATACATACTCAGAGAGACAGAGGGAGTGTACATACACACATACATACAGACACACATACATACACATACATACAGACACACAGAAACATACATACTCAGAGACAGGGGGAGTGTACATACACACATACATACAGACACACATACATAAACATACATACAGACACACAGACACATACATACTCAGAGAGACAGGGGGAGTGTACATACACACATACATACAGACAACCCATCAGACCATTTCCCTCCCCTGGGACAGAAGAGAAGAGTTTGCCCCTTTGGCCTCCTCCTCCTCCTTCTCTTTGCAGCCTGTCTCTTCTCCTCCTTCCTCTCCTCCTGTGGAGGTGAGAGGGCGCCCTCAGCCTCTTCCGCCTTCCTTGCCTGGCTGGGACAGAAGAGAAGAGTTGGCCCCTCTGGCCCCTCCCTCCTCCTCTTTCCTCTCCTCCTTCCGGTGAGTCTTCTTTCTTTCCTTCCTTTCTTTCTTTCTTTCTTTCTTTCTTCAAAGGACCGAAGAGGGAGGGCCGGAGTGGGCCCAGGCCTGGACTCGCAGTGGATTGGGGGCTGTCACGAAAGGCCTAGTGGTCATCACGTGGGTCTGAGGCCTGTGGATGGAGGTTGGGAGAGAGAGAAGCCTTGGCTGACTGGAGGGACTAGGCCTGAGGCCCAGGCGTTGCCATAGCGACACAGCTCTCCAGGCGGCAGCAGGAAAGGGGCGGGGCTAACGGCCAGCCTGGGAAGGTTCCTGCCAAGGGTCAGTTCAGAGGAGAGACTCCTCCTGGCGAGGTGGGAGCAGCACTCCGGGGTCTCCCTGGTCACTCTGGTCATCTTGGGCCTTGCCTTCTTCAGGAATAAAAGGATTATTTAACTCTGAGGAAGGAACAATCTAGGACAGGGTCTCTCACCCTCCTCATGCCGTGACCCCTTAATCCCTTTCCTCGTGGTGGTGACCCCCAACCAGAACATTATTATTTCCGTTGCTGCTTCATAACTGTCATTTTGCTCCTGTTCTGAATCGTCGTGTCAATCTCTGAGAGGCAGGAGGTATTTCCATTCACTGGACCACATTTGGCACAAACACCCAATACGTCCACATTGGAATACTGGTGGGGTTGGGAGGGGATTGATTTTGTCATTTGGGAGTTGTAGTTGCTGGGATTTATAGTCCGCTTATAATCCAAGAGCGTTCTGAACTCCACCAACGATTTGATTGGACCAAACTTGGCACGCAGAACTCCCATGACCAACAGGAAATACTGGAAGAGTTTGGTGGGCATTGACCTTGAGTTTTGGAGTTGTAGTTCACCTACATACAGAGAGCACAGTGGACTCAAACAATGATGGAACTGAACCAAGCTTGGCACCAATACTCAATATGCCCAAATGTGAACACGGGTGGGGTTTGGGGAAAACAGAGCTTGACATTTGAGAGTTGTAGTTGCTGGGATTTATAGTTCACCTACAACTCAAGAACACTTTGAACCCAGCCCACAATAGATCTGCACCAAGCTTGGCACACTACTAATGTTGAATACTGGTGGGGTTGGGGGGGGCTGTTTTTTAATTCCAGGGAATTGTAGTTCACCAACACCAAAAAGGAAGAGAAGGACAGGCAGAGAGAGCTTCAACCTTATCTACCAAAAGGGTTCCTATGTGTTTTCTGAAGATATTTGGCAACCGATCTGAAATCCCCTTGTGACCCCCCCTCGGGGTCCAACCCCCAGGTTGAGAAACACTAATCTAGGACCTTAAGATCTTCTGGGGAGGCCCTGCTCTCAGTCCCGCCTTCTTCACAGATTAGGTTGGCGGGAGCGAGGGACAGGGCCTTCTCAGCGGGGGCCCCTCGGCTATGGAACACCCTCCCTAGGGATATCAGACCACATTTGGCACAAACACCCAATACACCCACATTTGAATACTGGTGGGGTTGGGAGGGGATTGATTTCATCATTTGGGAGTTGTAGTTGCTGGGATTTATAGTTCACATATAATCGAAGAGCATTCTGAACTCCACCAACGATGGGATTGAACTAAACTTGGCACCCAGAACTCCCATGACAAACAGGAAATACTGGATGGGTTTGATGAGTGTTACAATCCATAACAGAAGCAAAACTGCAGAGATCATGTTATGGTTTTGTTTAATGATGTTTATTGGTATTTTCAAAACTGCAGTGAGGCCGTAGCAACAGAGGGAATGTTATGGCGAAGGGTCACCACAACATGAGGAACTGTATTCCCACCCCAGACAAACCCAGATCAATCTTTCATCCATATCTTAAAGCCAATTTCATTTTTTACTATAGGAAGTGTCGTAAATAAAATATTTAGTTTTGGAAGTATATTCATCTTAATCCATGCTATCCTTCCTAAAAAGGATATGTTCAGTTTCGACCATTTAGCTAAATCCTTAGATATATCCTTCCACTTATCCGTATAATTATTTTTAAATAATTGTGAATTTTTGAGGTCAGAGTTATTCCTAAATATTTTACCTTATTTGATATTTTCATTCCGGATTTCTTCTGTAGAACCTGTTTCTTTTCTTCTGATATATTTTTAACTAATATCTGTGTTTTATCTTTATTTATTTTGAATCCCGCCACCCTTCCCAATTCTCCTACTTTATCTAGCCAATTTGTTATGGAGTCTACTGGATTCTCAATAATCAAAACCACGTCGTCTGCAAAGGCCTTGACTTTAATTTTCTCTTTCTTTTATTTGGACACCTCTTAAATTTTCGTCTTCCCTTTTTCCATTCAGAGCCTGTTGAGGGAATTCTTTCCATAGAAAGACGAGCCAGGAAGAGCATCTTGGATCCAGTTTGCTTCTTCGACAAACAGTGGTTCCAACATGGAGAGACCCAACTCACCTGGACCTGAAGCAGGACTTGGGAGCAGTGGGGCATCCTGGGTAAAAACCACACATAAGTCCCTGAGTGTGGACCTTTCTAGCTCCAACACACAGCACCAGCGCTTCAGGCAGTGCTCCTTCCGAGAGGGCGAGGGGCCCAGAGAGGTTTGCAGCCGCCTCCACTCTCTCTGCCGCCAGTGGCTGAAGCCGGAGCAACACACCAAGGCGGAGATGCTGGACCTGGTGATCCTGGAGCAGTTCCTGAGCATCCTGCCCCCAGAGATGGGCAGCTGGGTCCGAGAGTGTGGGGCAGAGACCTGTTCCCAGGCGGTGGCCCTGGCGGAAGGCTTCCTCCTGAGTCGGGCAGAGGACGAGAAGCAGGAAGGACAGGTGAGGCATTTCCTCTTGGGTTCACTCACCTTGGGACTGATGGATAGGTTACACGTACATCCTGCCCTCCTTCCAAGATGGGGCCCATGTGAGGGAGAAGCCAGGCTCTGCTCCTCGGCCTCTTTTCCCACCTGCTCTGCCCCTCCTGCTCTCACCTCCAGATCCACTGTGAGCTCAGTTGCTACTCTGCTCCAATTTGAGGACCCTGATCTTTCTCCATCCTACTTCTGGAATACTCTGTGCTCTTCCAGGCCCAAAATAACTGCATTGAAGTCATCCAATGGGGAGAAGTTGTTGTTCTTGCTATTATTATTATTATTATTATTATTATTATTATTATATTCAGCTGCTGGACATAGAGCCCAGTCTCCAAACAAAATGAAATGGGTTTGTTCATCACTTTAGCTGTGAATTCAAAAACTTCCTGTACCAAACTAAAGCTTTGTCGCTATATTTAAAATCTTTTCTCTCCTCGAACATGGCCATACAGCCCGAAAAACCTACAGCAACCCAGTGATTCCGGCCATGAAAGCCTTCAACAATACATTGTTTTCTCTTAATTTCTAAACCTACTACATTATACAAAACACTCAGCCAATAGGAGTAGATGAAAAAAGGAATAACTTTGCGGGTTCACAGTGCTTCTTAGGGACAGAGTTAGGGTTTCGTGCGGAAGAAAAAGAAATCTTCTGAAGGTTTCTTTGAGCAAAAAGTTTGGGAACTGCTGGTGTGAACTAGAGTTTATCCCAAGCATAAGTAGGTGCTGCCTTGTTTGCTCTGGACACCAAAATATCTTGTAAGTGGTGTATAAGGACTGAAAAGCAGCATCATTTATGGCCACAGAGATATGCTAAAATGGGACTGGGGTTGTTTCCCCATTTTCTTTCTATCCCATCAAACATCTTGCTTGCTTTTCCTGCCCCTTTCTTTCTACCCTCAGTAATTTTCCCAATGTTTTTGCCTTGCAGGAGATCCTGGCAACAGCGCAAGGTCTTCCTGAGAAGATGGGAGGGAAAGACTCTTCTGAGCCCAGCCTGGGAAAAGGCCCTTCCCTCATTCAGGCCAAGCCGAGTGGAGCATTCGAGGAGAGAGCCACCCAGGAGAGCCTGCCAGAGGAAGTGCTCACTCCAGATTTCCTATGCCAGCGATTCAGGGACTTTGGCTCCAGGGAGACGTCAGGACCTCGGGAGGTTTGCAGCCGGCTGCACCTTCTCTGCCGCCAGTGGCTCCAACCAGAAAGGCGCACCAAGGCGGAGATGTTGGACTTGGTGGTCTTTGAGCAGCTCCTGGCTCTCCTTCCCTCCGAGATGTCGTCCTGGGTGAGGGAATGTGGGGCAGAGACCAGTTCCCAGGCGGTGGCCCTGGCAGAAGGCTTCCTCCTGAGCCAGGCAGAGAAGACGCAGGAAGAGGAGACGGTGAGCTCAGTTCATTCTGGCCATTTTGAGGGACATCCGTATGTCTTGGATCATTTTTTTTGAAAATAGCTCTGTGGTTTAAATTTTTTTTCATCATACTACTTCTGGAATACTCTGTGTTCTTCCAGGTGCAAAATAACTGCATTGAAGTCCACCCTGATGTCCCTGAATCTCTCTCAGGCACCACCCAGAGCCTCCAGCAGAAGGAGCTCAAGCAGGACGGAGATGGGGCTGCAGCCTTAGAGGGTAAGGAGGAACCCTTCTGGGAGTTTTAGTGTTTTGTGTCAATGCAAATTTTCCTTCTGGGGATTGTAGCACTCCCACAATCAGTTTGAGCTAGAGAAGGCATACATGTAGGATCATTTTGGCTTGTAAGGAGTATATAGGTATGATTTGGTGGCTAAAGGTGTGATTTGGAGTTTTCTTTATAGATATATTTCTACATTTGCATACTGTTGGGTGGGACTGAAAGATCAGCCGTACGGTATGTTCCCAGGTGAAACCCGAAGCGAAGATGAGCCCTGAAACTGAGCTGGAAGACAAACAGACAACCAAGAATAACTTGAGTCCATTGAACTACCAAGCCCAGGACTCCTTCCAACACAAGCTCCTTAAATCACTGCTTGAGAATAAATGGCCTAAACTCTAAAACGCTTCTGTCTTCATGGGGTCATTTCCTCATTGGTTTCTTTTTAGGACCCTTGTTGTTACCTCTGAGACATATTTATGTGACCACTTTCCGCACCTTGTTATCTCTTTCCTAGAGGCTGGAACGATGTTGTTGCCGAATCCAGAGTCGCTCCTTCCGCTTTGTGAGGGAGTGGAACTGAACCAGGTGAGCAGAAGGATTCCTGGGAGAGGAGGGCTGGAGCTGCCTGGGGGCCATTGGTTACAGCCTTAATCATAGACTCCTAGAGTTGGAGGAGACCTCGTGGGTCATCCAGTCCAACCCCCTGCCAAAAAACATGAAAATTGCATTCAAAGCACCCTCGACAGATGGTCATCCAGCCTCTGTTGAAAAGCTGCCAAAGGAGGAGCCTCCACCAGACTCCAGGGCAGTTCTCACAGTCAGGAAGGTCTTGCTCAGGTTCAGGTGGAATCTCCTTTCCTGTAGTTTGAAGCCATTGTGAAACAGAAAAGACTGAACCAACAGAAACATGGATCATTTCAAAGGATTCTTGTAATTATTTTCCTTGATTTCCCTGATTTCCCTTTCCCACCAGGGCCCAATCGCCTTTGAGGACGTGGATGTCCATTTCTCTTTGGAGGAGTGGGCTCTCCTGGATCCGGGTCAGAAAGCCTTGCACGAGCAGGTCATGGAGGAGATTCGTGGGATGGTGGACTCTCTTGGTAAGGCTCCCTCACTGGGGGGGATTTCTCTTTCCAAATGCAGGATCCCAGCCAGCAGGTTTCTGGTGGAAGTTAGTTCCAAAATAATCCCAATCACCGAGGGTCCTCAAGGCAGGACCAGGGGCGGTCTAAGGTAATTTTGAATGGTAAGCGAACATTATTTTGGTGCCCCCCCAAAAAAAATTATTTTGCCCTCCCCCCATGTAAAACAAATATACAATTATAATATCACAATACTATTTGTAGTATTATATTGTATCAATGTATATACAATATATTATACCATACTCATACTATATTATATCATAATTATACTACATAACAATATAATTATAATATATTGAAATTATAATATAATATAACATTCTATTATATTATTATAAAATAATAAATAAAATTATTTATTTAAATAAAATTATCCTCTACTAAATATTTTCATTACTCCTATAAAACTCAAATAACCCAAAATAAAGTAAAATAAAATATATATTACTATTTTGTACAATACCACTATACTGCAATATTGTTTGTAATATTACATGTAATATAAAATATATCATTATTCTATTGTTATATTGAATTTTTATTATATTGTATGACAATATTAAGCAGAACTGTATAATAATCAACAAGAAATGCAATGTAAATGCATCAAAATCAGAATATATTACCTACCACCCGTCTCATAATTCATAGGAGTCTCCCATAAGTCCAAAATTAGGATCCCAATGTAAATGTAAATAGAAAAACAGCCAAAATGTTCAAATAAGGTCGAATACGGGCGACGCGGCCTGGGCAAACTTGGACCCTCCCTCCCTCTAGGTGGTTTGGACTCCAACTCCCACAACTCCTCATAGCCTCAGGCCCCTCAGGTCTAGACAGAAATAGAGGGGAAGAAAGGAAGGAGGGAGAGAAGAGATCACAGAGGAGGAGGAGGAAAGCCCTTCATTCATTCCTTCACTTACACTTCCTTCACTAATTCTTTTCTCCTTCCCCGCAAACGCGCGCGGGGCGGAGACAAAGGGAGAGGGGAAGCACTCCCTGCCTGCACGATAGGGAGTGCTTTGCTTACAGGCTTCTGCGCAAGGGAGCTACTGGGCATGCGCAGAGGTTTTCGCACATGTGCAGTTGCTCCTGCGCTCAACTTCAGCTCCGGAGCAACTGCGCCTGCGCAAAAACCTCCGCGCATGCCCAGAAGCGGCGTTGGAGCGCACAAGGCCGGGACCCAAAAGCAGGCAGCTGCAGCGCTGCCTGAGGAACATCGGCAGGGCCAGGATGGTGCCCCATGCGGCCAGGATGGCGCCCCCTTCCCAGATGGCACCCTATGCGGCCGCTTACTTGGCCTACCTGTAGGACCGCCCCTGGGCAGGACTTATGTTAGACATATACAACATACTAATATATGGGTCCCTTATTCTTTCTGATACAGAGAACAATCTCCCTTCTTTTTCTCTCAGCTGATTTTCTATTCCAAGGTGGCATGTTTTAGGCACTATTACGGCTTCTCCTCTTGACCTAAACCTCCTTTGGGAACTTTCTTGGGGCCTCGGGTGGGACTGTGGCTTTTGTGTTTTACTTCCTTCGTGTTTGATGTCTGTGTGATGACTTCCTGGACCTTTGAATACTCCATTCTCCGTATAGAGACCTGAGAAGGGCATCCAGGACAACCGAGAAAACAAAAGCAAATGATGCAAATGGTTTTAAAACTTAAAACATATTTAGCCATATTAAGAGAATTAGAATATTTCACACAAAAACAGACAGGGAGAAGCCACGAGAAGGGCAGCGCGGCGACGACCCCCTCCTCCCCTCCCACCGGCACCACAATAAGGACGATAAGAGTCGACGGGGGGGAAAAATAATAGTAACATCACCAGGCATCAAAATGGCGGACCAAACAACAACCTAGGAGGAACGGGAGGAAGCCTCTTTGAAGAAAAAAGACTCCATGTTTAGGCGGGAAATCCCAATCAGCCACCGGGGAAGGCGGGAGAAGCCAGGAAGTGAAGGCAACAAGACATCCGGACTCTATTGGGGAGCGGACACCAAGGGGGAGAAGAGGCAGGAAGTAAGCGGGGCGGGAGCCACGATCACTGACTGCCCAGTCCATTCCACCAACACCGGAGAAGGAGGGGGTAAAGGAAGCCTATCGTCCCGGGAAAAGGAGACCCGCTGACCAAGGGGAAAGGGAAGCAAAGGACAGGAGGGAAGAAGCCTTGCGGGGACGACCAGAACGGGGAGGACCGGAGCGGAGAAGGCACCCGGGGGAAAAAGCCACCAAATAAAAGGAGAAGAGAGGAAGAAAGGGACAGGAGTAAAGAACAAACAAAAAACGAAGGAGGGGAAAAGAAAGAGCCCCGAACAGGGGCACCTGGAAAGAAGTGATCAGCCTGGGCAAAGGGAGGGCTGATTGGTGCACAGGGCAGTAAGGGAAAGAGCAGCAATCAGTTGGCAGGGGGATTTGACAGAGCAGTGCACCCATCCTGCTCTCCTGCCAAGTTTCATCTAGCCAAGCAGCCCATTTGCTAAATAATACTGCCAGCTCTGAGTAGGAGTCAGACACAGGACAAACAACTATGTCTCTGAAGGATATTCTGAGAGAGTTGCAGAGGCTGGGACAAAAGCAGGACCTGATCCTAGAAAAGGTGGAAATAATGCTAGAGGGGCACAAGAATGCGGTTCAAGAGCAACCTCACTGGGGAGAGATGAACAAACTGAAGAAGGGACCGCTATGCTGACGAATGAGTATGAAGAAGGAAAGGGAAAAGATAATGGCAAGGAAAAGGAATCAGCAATGCAAGGCGAATTGAAGGAGAGAGAAGAGAAAAATATAGACCAAAAGCAAAAGCAAGAAGTATGGGAACAGCTGGAGTCCATTCAGAGAGCTAAAAATGCTGGGGCTGTGCCACAGAATGCTGTCAGCTTGTCCACCAAGACTAGGATGTACATTGCCCTCCAGCAGAACCCCTCTCAGCTCCCAAAGAGGAATAAAACCAACGGAACTGGAAAGCACTTCAACAAAAAAGAAAAGCCAAGGGAACAAAGAGAGCCGAAGGGGGAAAGATAAACTACAGAAAATATGCCCCTCCATGCAGTGATGACTACAAGCTATGGCCTCTGGAAACATGATCCCCAGAGGCGGATGAAGGAGAAGCAATCCCCTAAAGAAAATGGTTAGATACGACCTCAGGGAAAAAGGAACGAACAGAACTAACTACCTAACCGACAAATACTAGCTAATGGTCATGGGCACTCTAATCACCTAATTGAAGGGTTAAAAAAACTGAGGAGAGATAATAGAAATAATAGTAAAAGATAATAGTTTCAAGGGACATAAGAAGACCTGACATGGACATACAACTAAAGAAGACGAACAGAAAGAAAGAAGTGACACTTTAAAGAATAAAAAGAACTGTATTAGATATGTCAGAATGAAACCAGGGCTCCTGGAAGATGGAACTCAGCAAGAATCCCTTCTTCTTTCCTTTTCTTTCTATCCTATCTCACTACCCTTGCCCGGTGGTTTTCCCAGGGATCCGGTTCAATCCGTTACCCCAACACCTCCTATTCCCACCCCTTCCTCCCCTAACCCTCCTTCCTTCCCCGACCCTTAACCTTTCCTAGCCCGAAAACCCTTTTCTATCTTTTATTCAGATGTAACCAAAACTTTCAATAAAAATTATTTTAAAAAAAAGAAAGAAACTGGAAAAGCAATATGAGAAGGGGAGCCAAACAAGAAGGAAAAAATGGAAGGAGGAATTGAAGGTAAACCAAGGACCACGAAGAAGGAATCCAGAGGGAACCGTGACGGACTGGACCCCAGGCAGAAGTCCAGCTGGAACAAGAGAGGCCTCAAATCAAGTTGGGAGATACGACAGGTCTGCATGTTCCCATACAGTCAGTCAATTCAGGAGAATCCATTGCTGAGCTCTGGGTTTCTAACTCGTTGGCCAGAGAGGTTGGGAAAATGACTATCTGTTTGGACGGGGTGAATGTTGGGCTTGAATTGCCTCCGTGAGCGAACCAGCGCTCGCAAACTTCTTATTTATTATTGTTACATTT
>JARBWK010004444.1:0-10347 GCA_030556195.1 Anolis apletophallus
ACGTCTAAATTAGCATTGAGCGGAGGTGCGGTGGCTCCCCCCGCTCCTGCAGCGGCAATTTCTCTCTGCCTTGGTGTTCTCCTTAATGGTGGGAATTCCTCTGGCTCGGATTGCAGAACCGGAGGGTTTCTCCCTGCCTTTCGGTTAACAAAACATCCTTCCTTGGCTTGCCCCTTTGGGCCCGCCCACCAAACACCTTCTGCAACCATTCTCTCCCATGTCGCGGAATAAACCCATTGATCAGTTGGATGTATTTTGAAACAATAGGCCTCTAGTTGCCTACACTTCCTTAAATCCCAAGTTCCTGCCTTGGGACAGCCAATCTCTGGGACAGCAGGCCACACCTCAGTGCACAAGTTTCTCAGCCTGAAATCTTTCAAATCCTGAGGTTTCCCTTCCACTGTCAACAAACAAAACCTGTCCCAGTTGTCTAACACACATTGCAAAGGCGTTTCTTTCTTCACTTTTGATCCCACTCCACCCATCTCTACTGGTCAAAAACACTTCAGTGCTTGCCCCCCTTCCCAATGGGTGTGTGTGTTCCCTACGTGTTAGTGTTAAAGAGCTCTATACTTGCCGATTCCAGAAGACCCCGGGACTGCTTCCCGCGTCACCACTCGACTGCGTCGGATTTCTCTCTAGACAACAGAGCATCCATTGCCCCCGACTTTCTCTGCGCGCTTTCAAGTGCCGGATTGCTCGCTAGACGATCGGAACCCCGTCGCCCCTGGACTTTTCTGTTGCCGGATTACTCACTAGGCACAGCTTCACCAAGCTGCACCCCCGGACTTCCTTCTCTCCTCTTGGGTTCACCAACAGTAAGGGCAATTGCGGCTTCTCGTGTCGGCAGGCGTTGGTGTGGAACGAGTCAGGCAGCCGGTCGTTTCGGTGGTTTGGGGCCCCTGTCTCAGCCCTCCTGATTCGCCTCACCTCCCCGCCGGAGAGCGAGTGCCATCCAGTCAGCTGGACCTCGTTCTCTGCGTCACAGACCCGTCCTAGTTGCCTTTTAGGATCACGTCGGGGTCACCAAAATGTAGCAGCAAATTAGGAGTCCCAGAACTCCGGGTGGCAGATCCCTTTCTTACCAACGGCGACGTGGACGCGCGGGCACAGGAACGAGAGAACGGACAATTGACTGTTTCAAAAGTGAAGTCAAGTTTATTGAAATTGGACACCAGCTGGTGGGGTTCACCCACAGAACAAGCTGCTCCGGGCAAATCCTAACATACATTCTAAGAGCATTCATTATATACCCCTCATGGCGGCAGATCTTGGCCCGCCCTTCTTTATGACCCCCCATTGGCCAGTGTCTCAGAACACATTTCATTATCCAATTAAACACAATACTTATTAGCATCATATCATTATCAGGCTTTCATTCGTTAAACCATTGTGGCGCAGCAAGAAATTCATTTCCCATAGAACAGTATCAGCAGCTCTGGCCAGCCTGTACCCAAATCGCAACATTTGCTGCTGCCTCTTCCCTGCCAGCAAAGGAGGGGGCAGACCCTTCTGCGCTTGCGTAGTTCTTATCCTATTAGCATTGAGGTAAACAAACCCATGCCATGTACTGCTTTGGCCAATCAAGGCTTTTGTTACCATTGAAGACACATGATGTACTTTAGCAAATCACTGCATACGCCATTAGCATTGAGGTAAACAAACCCATGCCATGTACTGCTTTGGCCAATCAAGGCTTTTGTTACCATTGAAGACACATGATGTACTTTAGCAAATCACTGCATACGCTCAGCGTACAATGTACAGCATTTACGGCTTGCATGCCAGCGTGATTTCTGGCACAGAAAGCCAGCTATTCTAAAGCTCTTGCTTGTGCATCACTCTCCTCTGACTGTACTTCTGCTCAAAGTACCAACTCTGCTATAACAGCAATAGCATGGTTTAAACCGGTCCGGATTCAAAGCAAGGAGAAAGCAGCAGCGTGGTCAAAAGCTGGTCCAGTGTCAGGGCGGGAGGAAGCAGCAGCGACAATAAGCCAATCCGGGTCAAATCGAGGAAGAAACAGCAACAGCGTTGATACTCCGATCCAGGGTCAGCACACAAGCAGGCAGCAGCAACTAGCACACAGGGAGTAAACATTGTGTAGCCAAAAGGGAAACAAGATGCGGACTCCAGCCGATACAATACCCAAGTCCACGGAGGTAGAGCAGGATCCAAAGTCCCCCATTTACAAACCTTGTTTTATTCACAAATCTTCATCAGAACTCGAATGAGGCAACACCCCAGTTATGCCCCCACGGGGCTTATTTTCTATCTGTATTATGTACTAGGTTGCCTTCACCTACAAGGCCTTTGTCCTATTATTCAGCCATGTGGACTATGATGGGAGGAGTTGTTTTTGGTGCCAACCTGGCATCACCACCCTTAACTCCTCCCCTTCCTGAGTTTACCTGGAAGACTGGACTTCCTCTCTGGCTTCATTCCAGCAAAGAGCACATGGACGAAGCAGGTGGAAATCTGGAGCCATCGCCCAGACAGAGCACCTTCGTTCACGTATAGCCAACCAACGCTCTCAAACCAAGGAATTCAGTAATAGGAAGGGCCAGCTCTTCAACAGAGACTGTATTTCTTTGGGGACCCATGGACTTTGGGTGCCAAAGGACCATTTGAGGAGCAACAGGATACCTGGAACCAAATAAAGGCACTTTCATTCTGCAAAAGGCAAGTGAACGCAATCCCTTTTCTCAAAGGACCTTTTCTAGCAACCAATAGCAAGCTTTTTGAGCCACCATCATTTTTTCTGGTTGTTATTAAATAAACTTGTTTTGAGTTCACCCTTTTTTTAGTCCCGAACTCATTGCTTAGAGACTCTCCGGGTTTCTTGTGCATGGGAAGGCTAGAACGCGAACCCCAGGGCCTATAGAATTCGTCCACCCTTTTAAAGCCCCCTTTTTTGGCCCTGGCGAGACGCCACAGTGAACGAAGAGCTAGTGATCCTTATCGCTTATGCCTGGCTTTGGATTTCCCAAAGCAAAGTTTGAAAGCAAAGCAAAGTCTTTAAAGTTCTTAAAGAAAGAAGCCCCTGGGCCTGGGACCTACTCTTAAGGAAAAAGACCCCCTAGAAGCAAGCCCACCTCTGCGGCCTACATCAAGAAGCCAGGGACTTTCCAAGAAAGAACAAAGACCCAGGCCACGTGGCCTACTTCTCAGGCCTGAGGCCTGCAAAGAAGGAAGACGCCTCTCCAGCCCACCTTGCCTCCAGCCCAGTAGGCCCCAACCCTGAGGCCTCCAAGCAGACAAAGAAAACCAAAGTAAAGTTTAAAGAAAGAAGATTCCCCCTGCAGCCTGCCTTTAGACTCCAGGCCTGCAGGAAGGAAACAAAGCACTCCCCGAGCCTGAGACTAGTCCCAACACTGCTGCCTACCAGGAAAAACAAAGCAAGTCAGGCCTGTGACCTACAAAGAAAGGAAGTCCCTCAACCCAGAAGCAAGCCAGGGACCCTACCAGCCCAGCCAGGCCCCATAGTAAAGAACAAAGAGGCCTGGTCCTGAGTTCAATGGGTTGCCAATTCTTAAATGTGTAGAAACACTGATTTTAATGCGTGTGATGACATCAAAGGTGGTTTTTGTATCAAATTGCATGAGGCCCAGGGCCAACTGTGAGAAATATCGGATTGCAATCTGCCCTCCCCTAAAGCATACATCAGTGCTATGTTGCGATTGCAAAGTGGGATCTTTGAAAGTATGAAACCTGAGTAGAAAATTGGCTCATGCATATGCTTTCCCTATTCTTGGACTTGCCACAATAATGTCTCTAGTAATAGAAGAAAATTAAAAGCCGATATTTAAAATAAATTTAGTAATTGAAACACAGTTCAAAAGGTACAACCTATGACCACTGCCATAAACCTGAAATTGGTTCTCAGATCTGTGACAGTTGACCAACCTTGATCTCATGTTTTGACAAGTGGGTAGGGTACCCATGAACAATGGAGAGGAGCATGAGTATATTATTCCAAAATCCCTGCCTAGATTATACTAGTTTGAAATCTTACCAGTGAAGTGCAAACAGGAAAGGTTTTCCTGCTTCTTGGCAGGGGGTTAGACTAGATGGCCCATGAGGTCTTTTCCAATTCTATGATTCAATGATGTGGCCTGACTACAATTCCCATCATCCCCTACCTTAACCCCCAGGCCCACCAGTATTGTAAGATGGGCCATGAGGGGCATGGGTTCTAAGTTTTGTCCAGATCCATGAAGCCATCTAGGAACCATCTTGAAACATAGTTATTATATATGTAGCTTATCCTATATATATATTTATATAGTTTATAATACAAATGTTACCACGGTTGACTTAATTTTGATATACTGTAATTTCAATCTTCTGTAACATGTTGTAAGGTATATGTACATAAGAACATAAGAAGAGCCATGCTGAATCGGGCCTCAGCCCATCTAGTCCAGCATTCTGTGTCACACAGTGGCCCACTAGTTGTACACGGGGATCGCTAGTAAAGGAGAAATTGATACCTTAGAAGAGAAGAAATGTCAGGAGAAAGTGATGCTCAGCATAAGCTTAGAATAACAGGGATAGCTTGCCAGCCACAGTAACGAGAATAATACGCTCTGATTGGCCCACAGAGGCACAGGCTGTGATTATCATGTGCCTCTAGAAAAGAAACGGTCCTGATTGGCCTAGATCCATGTGCGCGTTGTTTACAAAGTTAGCAAATGGCTAGGAGACGCGCATGGCAAATGAGATTCTCACTTGGCTGGATTCCGGTGAGAACTAATTAGTGGTGTATCGATTTGAGTACACTCTGCACATAGGCAGATAACATAGAAGGGAGATGAAAATTCGCACTACGCCATAGATGCTAGCAAATGGGAGTAAGAGGCTAAGATTGCTTTTTATAATTGGGTATTGTAATGTGAGTTCATGAATGCTGGCCAATAACAATGCATGAAGATGGGAGGGACTGAAATATTGTCGCCATTGCTTGTATAAAACCTGTAAACTGTGAGAGATCGGGGTGCTTCCCTCCCAGCGGCTTGTTCCGCAAAAGGTGGACCCATCAGCTGATGTCATGCAATAAAGCTGGTTTCCTGAATCGTAGTAAATTGTCGCGTCATCCGTCCTTGTGCTCGCACGAGACAGGCAGCCTAGCAAAGGTATTTGCCTTGGGAGTTCTGGGACTCCGAGTTACCGCTTCATCCTGGTGACCCCGACGTGATGATGGAGAGTGTCATCAAGCCGAGTCTGTGACGCAGACGGCGCGATCCTGTTGCCAGGACGGTCTCCGCTCAAAAACGGAAAACTGAGGCGACTTGGGTGAGCTGAGAAGGGCCCTGACAAATGACCGGCTGCCCACCTCGCCCCAGAGAGACCTTTCCCGACCCGAGGGACCGCAATTGCCAAAATACTGCCAGTGAAACCAGAAGAAGAGGGAAGTCCGGGGGCGCAGGTGGGACCGCGTCTAGTGAGTAATCCAGCACAAGAAAGCGCGCAGAGAAAGTCCGGGGGCGACGGGGTTCTGTGCGTCTAGTGAGAAATCCGGCACAAGAAAGCGCGCAGAGAAAGTCCGGGGGCGACGGGGTTCCGTGCGTCTAGTGAGAAATCCGGCACAGAAGTCCTAGGACGAGGGACGACTCCTGGGGTCTACAGGAATCGGCAAGTATAAGTGTTAAGTAAAACACTTAGTAGGGAACACACACGCCATTTGGGGGGAGGAAGCACTGAAGTGTCCCCAGCCATTAAGAAATGGGTGGAGTGGGATCCAAGGAGCGAAGAGGGACGCCTCTGAGCTGTGTGTTAGGCAACTGGGAAAGGTTTTGCCAGTTAGCAGTACAGGGAAGTCCACAAGATTTGAAAGACTATAGGCTTAAGAATCTGTGCACAGAAGTATGTAGAGATAGATTGGCCTAAGACAGGAACATGGGATTTGAGAAAATGTAGGCAGCTAGAATCTTATTGTTACGAAGTACAGCCATCTGATCAATGGGTCTACTCCGCGACCTGGAAGAGAATGGTTTCAGAAGGGGTTTGGTGGGCTGGGCCAAAGCAGCACCAGGACAGATGTTTTGTTAGCCGGAAGGCAGGGAGAAAAGTTCCGGTCTTGCAAATGGAACCGGAAGAATTGCAACCCTTAAGGAGAAGACCAAGGCAGAGAGAAAACGCAATCGCGGAGGCAGAGGGGCCCAACACGCCTCAGCCGAACGCTTCCTTAAGTGCCCCGACCCAAGCCCCGACTGCGGTTCCCACCTCCCAGACAAGTTCAGCCGCAGAGATGGCATCCCCGGCTGTGATGTACACCCCTGCGGCCGACATTGTTACAACCGCATTCCCCGCAATGAATCCCCCAGCTATGCCCCAGCCAGCTCTGGCGGCTCTGCCAACTGCGGCCCCACATGTGAGGTTCCCATCAAATATGGCAACCACGCAGACCGCATTGGCGCCCCTCATAGAGACACAAGCCACAACAGTCTACACTATGTCACCTTCAGAGCGCAATCCTTTTTACGAGAATCCGCCAGCTTATCAAGTGCCCAATCCAGATCAAATCCGATATCCGCTAGCAGAAGCAAGGGAGGCAGAGAGGAGAGCGAGAGAGCATTCCCCAATAGTGAAGAGAAAGGACCACTCTCCGGATGCCGGGAGAATGATAGAACATTCTCCAGACTCCCACAGAAGAGCCCCTCGGGAGCCAATAGATGTTTCCCCGGTGCGAACTAGAAGCAAGACCCGAGAGGCAGCGAGATTAAACCCAGAGACAAGAGGAGCACTAGAAATGCCGATTCGACAGATTCCGCTGTTGGATGACGGCAACAGAGTGGTGCAGGCCTACCAAATTGTTCCCTTTAATTCTAGTGACATTTTTAACTGGCGAAATGCTACGCCTCCTTATTCGGAACAGCCAAAAGCAATGACGGATTTATTAGAAGGAATATTTGCCACACACGATCCCACATGGTGGGATTGCAAACAGCTCTTAAACGCACTGTTTACGGCTGCAGAAAGAAGGAACATCATCAATCAGGCCAGGTTACTGGCCCAAGAGGGTCATGGGGAAGCAGACCCAGTCATTTATGGGAATGCTAGGTTCCCTTTGGAAACAGATCCTCAGTGGGACCCAAATGAGGAAGGACATCGTGAACGCATAAGGGATTTTCAACAGATACTTTTAAAGGCAATAAGAAAAGGCCCACCTAGGCCTGCTAGTATACAAAAATACAAGGAGTTCAGCAAGAAAAAACAGAAACGCCACACAGCGTTTTTGGAACGATTAGAGGAAGCCTACAGAAAATATAGCCCGTACAACTTAGAGCAAAATGATGGAAGGACAGCCTTAACGCAATCCTTCATTTCTCAGTCCTCAGCAGATATTAGAAAGAAAATCCAAAAGCAACCGGGATTTCTGGGAAAGACCCTTAATGAACTGTTAGCATTGGCTGATCAAGTTTTTATAGCAAGAGTACAGGTGGAAGAGGAGAGGAAGGACAGGAAAAAAAAGGAAGGATACAAAGTGTTAGTCAGCTTAATGGAAGAGAGACAAGGAAGAGGAAGAGGAAGTGGCTATAGCAGAGGTACAGGACGAGGAAAAGGGCGAGGAAGAGGAAGTACTAGTGCGTTGGGAAGGAACCAGTGTGCCAGATGTAGAAAGGAGGGACATTGGGCCAGAGAATGTGAAGAGGAAGTGCAAGAGGAGAGGGAAGCAAGTGTGAGAGGAAGTGGAAGACAGCCCGGAGGGTCAGGAAGAGGAAGAGGACTGGGGGCATACAGGTCGTACCAGGAGAAGGCCATTGTAGCAGCTGCCATACAAGATGAGGAAGAGGAGGAAGATGAGGATTGAAGGGCAGGCCAGGCTTTTCTCCTGCTGAACCCAGAAGAGCCTCTCGTGGCCGTGGAAATTGGGGATCAGCGAATAAAGTTCCTAGTAGATACAGGAGCAGACAAGTCCGTAGTTAACAAGAAAATAGCACCTCCTAGCAATGATCAAATCAAGGTGGTTGGAGTGACAGGCAGACCACAAAAATGCCCCTTACTGAAGGAAAGAAGATGCAACATAGCAGGAAGGGAAGTGATTCATCAGCTACTCTACATCCCAGAATGCCCCATTCCACTGTTAGGGAGAGACATGTTGGCAAAGATTAGAGCTAGATTGGAATTCTTGGAGACAGGCCAGTTAGAGCTCACTGTGCCTTGTCAGGAAGAGTACCGATTGTTCAAAGTAGGGGAGGTCAGGAAAATGATACAATGGGCATGGAAAAGTACACCAAAGGTCTGGGCGGAAGATAATCCTCCAGGAGTAGCAAAATATGTAACACCAGTAGTGATCCAGATTAAACCTGGATGCCTTCCCGTGAGAAAAGCACAGTATGCTATTAGCAGAAAGGCCGTGGAAGGGATCCAAGAACAGTTACACAAATTGTTGCAGAATGGGATCATCACACCATGCAGCTCACCATGGAATTTGCCCCTCCTCCCGGTCCTCAAACCGGGGGGCGGGTACAGAATCGTTCAAGATTTGAGGGCTGTCAATCAGGCCACAGTCCCATTGACACCTGTCGTCCCAAATCCTTACATTATGATGAGTCTAATTCCCGCCACAGCAGTTTGGTTCTCAGTTCTGGACCTTCGGGACGCATTTTTCTACATCAGGTTGGCTCCAGTGTCACAGCCCATCTTTGCATTCCAGTGGGAAAACCCAAAGGGAGGACAACGTTCACAGGTCACGTGGGCCCGCCTTCCGCAAGGTTTTCATTCGTCCCCGACCATCTTTGGACAAGCTTTAGCCAAAGATTTGTCGGAATTTGAGATCCCCGAGTCAGAAGGAGTATGGCTTCAGTACGTTGATGATTTACTTCTAGCTTGTAGAACAGAACAAGGGTGCAGACATTACACACTGGAGATGTTAAAGGTATTGCAAGAGAAGGGATACAAGGTGTCCAGGAAGAAAGCACAGTTGTGTCAAAAGAAAGTCAAGTACCTGGGATTTGGGTTATCCCGAGGGAGCAAAGTTTTGGAAGTGGAAAGAAGAGAGGTCATTTGTGCCATACCAACACCTACAGACAGGAGAAAGACGAGAGAGTTCCTTGGAACTACCTCATATGTGAGACACTGGATCCCAAACTATGCCGCAATAGCAAAGCCCCTTTACCAAGCCACAAGAGGAAGTAACAAGGACCCGTTTGTGTGGACAGAGGAATGCGACGCAGCTTTCAGAACTCTGAAGCAGGCCGTGATTTCTCCTCCCGCATTAGGGCTGCCAAATCTAGAGAAACAGTTCTACCTTTTTGCCTCTGAGCGAGAAGGTACCGCTGTGGGTGTGCTGGACGCAACAGCTAGGCACATGGCAGCGGCCGGTAGCTTACCTGTCCAAGCAATTAGACACAGTAGCATGAGGTTTGCCTCCTTGTCTTAAGGCCGTTACTGCTTCGGTGGATTTAATTCGAGAGGCCACCAAGCTTACGTTAGGTAGACCACTCATCGTTCGAGTCCCACATCATGTCAAATCTTTACTAGACACAAAGGGAACACGCTGGCTCACGAATGAGAGACTGACAAAGTATGAGGGGGTTCTGTGTGATAATCCGCTCGTTTCCCTTGAAATGTGTCCCATGTTGAACCCAGCAACTTTGCTGCCAAGTTATTCAGAGCCCTTAGAGCATGAATGCATGAAAGTCATGGACCAGGTTTATTCCAGCAGGCCAGCTTTACAAGATTACCCCTTGGAGAAGGTAGAATTAACCCTTTTCACGGACGGCAGTAGTTTTGTGCAGGAAGGGGTAAGGCGCGCCGGCTATGCAGTTGTGACGTGGGAGGGGGAGGTTTTGGAAGCAGAGCCCCTCCCTCCGGGATCATCTGCGCAGGTAGCAGAGCTGGTGGCGCTTACTCAGGCTTTGATTCTGTCAGAGGGACAAAGGGTTAATCTCTATACGGATTCTCGTTATGCGTTTATAACATTGCATGCCCATGGGGCGCTGTACAAGGAAAGGGGTTTTCTGACTTCAGCTGGAAAGGCCATAAAGAATACAGATGAAATAATGGCTCTCTTAAGTGCGGTTTGGAGGCCCAAGAGAGTGGCTGTGATGCATTGTAAAGGACACCAAAGGGGAAACGACCCGGTCGTTCAGGGAAACAGGCAAGCTGATTTGGCCGCCCGTGAAGCAGCATTGCAGAAACCCGCTTCCGTAATGTTAGAGGTCATGAACTCAGGCCCACAGATAGAGAAATGCAGTTACACCAAGGCTGAGGAGGAATGGACACTGAGCGAGAAGGGGGAGTGGCAAGGGAACGCCATCGTGATGCCAGACAACCGTGTCTTTATTCCTAAGGATAAAGCATGGCACATAGTCCAACATTTTCATGAAAGCACCCATTTAG
>JARBWK010004445.1:0-10341 GCA_030556195.1 Anolis apletophallus
CCATTGTGTATTCCACAGTTGTAGATATAACTCAGATTTATGAGGCATATCTATTGAGAGACAAGCCCAGCTGAACTAAATGAAACTTACTCCCATATTGAGAACACACAAAACTTTTGCCAGAAAATCCTATAAAGAAATCAGAAACCATGGCCTATATTCAATTGTAATAGCTGGATAGAAATAAAATCTTATAAAATCAAATTGCATCAATAGGTCTACTCTAGTTGGGACCACCAATTTGTTTCTAGCCCACAAGACTGGGCTCTTCACTTGCCTAAATTGGTTCAGAACACTGTGCCAGCAGCTGAGTAGATATTGTGCCAAATTATTCACAATTTCAGTCTTCTTAAGACAAAATTGATACATTTGCAAATATCTTTGAGGAATTATTTGCAGAAAAGATATACCATTATTAAGCCTGAACTGTCTTAATAAAGTGTTTTAATGGTTTTCATCTGTTTAATCATTCTAAATTATATTGAGCCCCAATTTTGGGAGGTTTTTTAAAACAAGGATGTTTTTACAGTGATCAACAATATTTAATCATAAAGATTTTTTTTAAAAAATGTATCAACTTTTTCAATCATCAAGGAAAAAGGGAATGATAGGGAATGACAGGATTTGTTCACCCATGTTGATTTTTACAAAAATAGCAAATCGCATTACCACTACACCACAGAATGAAAGATGCACAATGATACCTTAATGCAGATTAAATAAAAATAGTACCACCTGAGTCAGTCTGAAGATGATAATGCTATGTAATCCCATGCCATTAAAGGATGAGCACTGGAAGAGCAATGAAACAGTTGCAAAGGCATTGCAGGAGGACACTCCTTTCTTCTTTCTCCTCTGAGCAATTTTGAAAGAAGATTGCCAAAGAGCAATTTAATACTATAGATATTCAGCATGTGGCAAAATGAAATCTGTTTTATCTCGGTCCCCCAGAACTCAGAGGACAGGCAACAAATCCAACCATATGTTATACACATAGCAACCCCTTATTTTTAATGAAACCCTACCAAAAATAATTTACATTGATTTTAAAGGTAAAGTAAAGGTAATTTTTTTCCCTGACATTAAGTCCAGTTGTGTCCGATTCTGGGGGTTGGTGCTCATCTCCATTTCTAAGCCGTAGAGCCAGCATTGTCCTTAGACATCTCTAAGATCATGTGGCCAGCATGACTACATGGAGCACTGTTACCTTCCCGCCAGAGCGGTACCTATTGATCTACTCACATTTGCATGTTTTCAACTGCTAGGTTGGCAGAAGCTGGGGCTAACAGCGGGAGCTCATCCCACTCCACGAATTTGAACCTGCGACCTTTCAGTCAGCAAGTTCAGCAGCTCAGCGCTTTAACCCACTGCGTCACTGGCGGCTCCTTCACTGATTTTATAGAAGCATATTTTGATCACCTTTTTATGCACCATATATTGTGACACTAAGACAAAGATGTAAGATTTCCTAGAAAGTGTTTGAGCTATGGAAATAAAATGAACAGAAGGAAATTACAAATAATGGGGGAAGTGGCAAAATCACACAGAACAAGAAAACCTCTGAGAACGCTTGCCATAGATGTGGGCGAAACATCAGGAGATCATGTTCCTGGAAGATGGCCATACAGACCAGAAAACTCACAGCAACCCAAGAAGAATATAAGTAACTTTTAGCTTGCAATAGTTGTTCTGTTTATGAATAGCCACATAATGGCAAATTTCCAAAAAAAACCCACATGAGTTTTGTGCCTCCAAAAGAATGTTGACTCCTCCTCTGAAACCACAGATCCTCTTGTGCCATGACAAACTGCTTTTGAAACAGACTTTTCAAAACTATTTGCAGAGCAAAAGGAAATAAATGCCTACTGTTCAAACAATAAAACTCATTTAATATAGCCAAGATACTTGGGTTTATCTGAGGTAACTCTTTATATCATGCCCATCTAATTAAGGCATTATGGAGTAAGGGTAGTCAGACTTTGTCACTAACTCTCCAATAGCATATCATTATATAAAATATGGTGCAACAAAAGAAATCATACTTCCCAGGATCCACATGCATTCATTTGCTTTCATTTCTGCTGCATACAGTACTAAATATATCCTTGAAAATAACAGTACTTTATGCAGCAGATCAAGCAGGCTGTAATTCACAAAAGTTTATGTCACATAATTTGTTTTCCATCAGAGGTGACAAAGGTCTGTTTGTTGCTTCTGCGGCAGCAAGTTTAACACAGCTTCCTCGGTTTTATTTTCCATTTGGAAATGATACTGGAAAGAGAGAAGGAGAGAATGCTTCTGGAAGGAGAAAATGCTTCTGGAACATGGCCATACAGCCTGGAAAACTCACAACAACCAAGATACTGGAAAGCTCCAGAGCTTCTGAACTTTCTCTTTGGGCTCTGGAGCTTTCCATTTCAGTAAATGGAAAGTTGCGGTCTCCCAGCTCTCTCATTTATTTATGTGAATTTTCAACCAAGGAACAAACTAAAAGAAGCACAGCTGGCTTCATTTGAGGAAAGTGGCAGAATCTGAAATATATATATGATATAAGTTAGAGACGCCAGAAGTCCTTCCAGTACACAGAGGCCTCGCCCTTATATTGCAGATGCAGAATCCATGGCAGATTTCCAGGCGACATTCCTGGAATGATTTTGTACATTCAAAAACATCCCAAAATATTTTCCACCAACTAGTCCCAAATGCATGACACGTTTAGAAGTCCAAACAAAGTAGTAATGCTTTTGTTGCTATCATCAGCGCCATCATCTTTATTGTCAATAATGTTATCCCCCTTCTATCTTTTTACTGAAAATGTAAAGCACTTTGAATGGCCAATAACAGTGCTTTAAAATGCATCACATCTACATTTTATAACAATTGTGTTTCCCTCCATTTAATCCAAAAATTTCCTTTAAGTTCTAGTCTATTTGCTCTGGAGCTAGTTTATTAATTCTGCAGTTGTGTGGTGCGAGTTTTTGCAACTTCATTTCCCATAAAAATATTCAAGATATATTTATTTACAGAGTGTTAGACAAGTGGTTTTACATTTCCATTTTTGAAAACAAGCAAATTGTGTCTTGACAACAACATATCAGAAATCTTAATAGATCAATGAAAGGAAATAGACCAGCAGTATTGAGCAAAATTATATTACACAATAAATACAAAGAGCAGAAAAGTTATAAACAACAACAATTTTATTGATTAGCCAGAAGCCATATCAAATACAAACAGAACACAGACACATTGCAATGATTCTAAAAACAATCTGAGGAGAATTCTAGACCATTACATGAATTAAACCCTTGTTTTGCCCAGCAGGAGGGATTCTAAGGGAGGTGGTAACAATCCACAGGTCCTCATCTCCGACACAATTTATTCCAATTGCATCTATGTAATCAGATCTTAGTTTCATGGCTTTACAGAGAAAACGAGCAGTAGCATCTGTTATCAGCTTGTTGGAGCCGGCCAGCAGAAGTGAGACTTTTGCTAGAGGGTCCCAATGATTTTTTCCCACGAGAAATATCTCTAGCAGTTGTTTTCTCTCTATTTGATAGATTTTACAATAAAGCAGAAGATGAGTTAGATCTTCGATCTCAGGGCACCACAAATACAGATACGCTCTTCATAGGGAATTTTCTTGAACCTCCCATATCTCACCATTGAATCTAATTGCTCAAACCTGGCTCTAGTGAAAATTTTCCTTAGGTGGTGTAACCTTCCTTGCTGTAAGTAAGTTGTTAGTTGGAAGGAGTTCTTAAAACCACTCAACCATCTCAGGGAAACAGTAGAACCCAAAGAGTCTATATAGGTTTGGGCCGCAATGTCATTAATTCGTTGACACACTTCTTTGATGTGCTTACTTAGCTCTTGACCAGATAGGTGGACTGGGAATATTACCTGAATGCCACACCTTCTGATGTAATCAAACAAATGGTCAGCCCCCATTTAGAAGAACTGCTAGATTGTTCCAGCAAACATAATTTTGGGAGGCGAGACGCCTCCATCTCCATGACCTTGAGCCAGTAGTTAAAGGCTCTGATCTTAGATTGTGTGCTAATAGAGAACATTCCCAACTCCGCCCTAACTGCCGCTGCCGGGGAGCTTCTATCGACCCCTAAAAACCACTTCAGATGTTGAGCTTGGGCCTTATCCAGGAGGGGAGTATCATTTGCACCCCAGATTTCAGAACCATAAAGAAGCAGCGGGGAGATTTTGTGATTGTAAACTTTCAGAAGGGGAACGAGGGAGCCTGGTTGCCGTTGATTCAGCAGCTTTAAGAGTAAGCTCGTTCTGCCCTTGGCTTTAGTTGAACACCTGTGGAAATGATTGTGCCATAGACCATTTTCTGCAAAGTCTAATCCTAGGTAAGTGAAGGATCTAACTTGTTCTAATTGTTCGCCTTCTATTTTCCATTTCATTTTGGAGGGCGTTTACCAAAGATCATCATTTTTATTGGGTTTTGTTTATCTTTAGTGCATTTCTAAGGCAGTAGTCACTAAGTTTTCTTAATAATCTCCTCATCCCTATTTGGGTGTAGGAGAGTAGGATCATATCATCTGCATACAGAAGTGAGTTGATTTGCAAGTTAGCTACTTTAGGCATATGGACATCCGCCCCTCTAAGCGAATTTGGAAGGTCATTTACATACAGATTAAATAGCAGGGGGCAAGAATACATCCTTGTCTGACCCCTTTGCCGGTGTTAATAGGGCCAGTTCGTTCACCAGCAATACCAAATCTCACAGTCACCTGAGAATTATGATATAGGGCTTTGATCAGCAAAATCAATCTAGGGTCTGCATTCATATGTTGGAGTTTGTCCCAAAGGATTTCCCTATCAACTGAATCGAAGGCCGCTGACAGATCTATAAAAGCGGCGTATAGTCTATTACCCTTGGCTAGGTATTTGGAAATCAAGTGATTTAGGACAAAACAATTATCCATTGTCGATCTATTGTGTCTAAAGCCAGTCTGCTCTTCCACCAAGATTCCATTTTCAGTGACCCACTCCTCCAGTCTACATAGAAGATACTTTGCATACATTTTGGCCACAATATTCAATAAACTGATAGGTCTGTAGTTGGCGGGATTTTTCTTATCTCCTTTTTTGTGAATGGGGATAATGATCGCCATATTCCAACCCTTTGGTATATATCCTGTATCATTTATATATGAAAACAAACCAGCTAAAACAGGGGCCCACCAGGCCTTGTAGGCTATAAACAATTCCGAAGGAAGATAGTCATCTCCCGGGGCCTTGTTACGTTTCAGAGAAGTAATAATATTTAGAATTTCTTGTTCCGTGACCGGGGGCCAGAAAACTTATAGTAAAATAAAGAAAGCTGTGTAAGTATGGAACTGCTAATATAACTATAAAAATATAATGGCTTGTATTGGAGCAGCAGTAGCGCAATGGGTTAAACTCTCATGCCAGCTGACCTGAGGGTCGGCAGTTCGAATCTGTGAGGTGGGGTGAGCTCCCGTCTGTCAGCCCCAGCTTCCCACAAGGCAATGTCTCTGCAGACAGCCAATTCTCTCACACCAGAAGCAACTTTCATTTTCTCAAGTTGCTTCTGACACGATAAAAATAGCTTGTATTATATTACATTCTTTTACATTTCACATTTTCAAAAGTTATGACAAACTGTGACTGTAGCGATTGCAACAAGGATGTTAGAATTATATTAATACATTTGAAACCTAATTGGCCCTAATTACAGAATATCAGATAGAATGTTAGACCAAACCCCTGGACAAAATGCTGGTTCTGATTTACACACATTCTAAATAGCTTTGTGTGTGTGTGTGTGTGTGTGTGTGTGTGTGTATATCCCCTGCAGCTTGCTCACATTTCCATGCTCTATGACACATGTGTCAAATGTCAGGCCCACAGGTCGAATGAGGCCCAGCATGTCATTTTATGTGGCCCATGAAGTTATCAATGCCAGGGCAACATAGTTACATTTATATGTGCTTAGCTTACAATTACAAAAAGCCTTTTGCAGGCAACAATAAGGTTAATGTGGCCCTTGGTGAAAATGGGTTTGACAACCTTGCTCTACAAGAAGCCACTTCTTAATATCTATGTACTTAAAACTGTGGTTATGGAATCTATACCACATAGAAATAACCAAACACTGGCATTTTTGGAAAGGAGATCAGTTGACAACAACTAGAGTTAATTAGAAAGCATATTGGAGAGAGAGGGTGGTCTATTAAAAAGCATTATTATTATTATTATTATTTCCAGAATTCCTGTGTTTTGCTGTATAATTTATACAGAGCCGTTTCATAAGTAGTCAACATTCCTGACACAAAAACAAGACATAAGAACATCACTAAAGCTTTACAGAAATGATCAATAAACTAAAGTGCAGTGAACAAGAATTGACAGAAGAGTAACATATGAAGCACAACTTGGGAAATTTAGTCATAATAAGTCACCTTCACTGTTCCCCTGCCACCAACAATGTGCTGGGTGAGATCCAAAAAACAGAACAGCTACAGTATCTGGACACAGGATTTGTTGAATCTACTTAATTTTGCAGATTATCAAGTTTCAGTGATGGACTAGAGAGAAATCTAATGACCAGCCAGGGCAACAATACCTCAGTGTAGCTTCATTAACAATCTATCTTGAAGAACAGCATGACTCAACCTGACCATTAGTGAGTTAAAGACAGTTTCAGAAATTCAGATGAAGGAACTAGAAAAAACATCTCTGAATATTCCTTGCTTAAGAAAGCCCTATGAAATCAATGGGGTCACCATAATTTGACAGGCAACTTGAACACACAGCCACATACAGTACGGACAAAGAGAATGTAAAACTTGCTGAAGGTATCATAATATCTTTATTACTTCCACCCTTCTTCTATCAATCTGGTTCAGAAAAAGTGATTAATGAACAAGAATAATAGGTGAGTTTCTTTTTTAAAGAATATGTCCTGGCATTTACAGCCAACCAATAAAAAAGCAGAAGAGAAATATCCGATGATACAGAATTCAATATGAATGAATCAATTAAATAAGATTGAAACAATTGAATTGTTTGGATAAATTCCATAACCTGCCTAGTTATGTTAAATTATTATCCTCTGCCCCATGAGAAAAAAAACCCCCAGTGATTGTCTGTGAAGCCAGCAGAAGGCTACACATTTTAAGTTGTACTTTATTGTATTTTATTGTTTATCTCTGTCTAAATGCATTTTATTTCTTATTTATTTAAAAGTTCAAGGCAGAATTCTGTTTGCAGCCCCCATTTATTTATGTACGAGGGGCTGCTGATAAGTTTTTGGCTTTGTGTTTGGGGTTTTTTTTGTTTCAATGGTAACAAATGTTACATCACATGAAAGCCTTATCTGTTTGATATATGTTTTCAAAATTTTGTTTTTGTAGCTTATGGCAACAGTGATCTAGGCATGCGGGAAAACAAAATGGTGGAGTCTAAGGCGATATTCACAGCAAATGAGAGCAGAGGAGTGATAAAATTCTTGTTTCTGTAAGGAAAGTCCACGAAGGATATTCATGGTGATATGTCATAGACATTTGGGGGGTCAATGCCCTTCATATTCTACAGATAAGAACTGGGTTGCCAAATTTAAAACGGGCTACTTCAGCGCCAGTGATGAGGAATGTTCTGGATGACAGAGAGTGGTTGTTGTTCCGGAGATCTTCGATGCTGTGCACAATCTCATACTGGAAAAATGGCAAATTTCAGCTAAAGGAATAGCAGATATCATGGGGATTTCTCGTGAACCTGTTTGTGTCATTATCCACAAACATTTGAACATGAAGAAGCTCTCTGCAAAGTGGGTCCCCAAATGTTTGACAACAGATCGGAAAAGCATACAAGTGAAAACTTCCCAATCCATTTGTCAGTGTTTCTGGACTGATAAGAACTTCCTGGATTAACTGGTCACTATGGATGAGACCTGGATTTATTTGTATGACCCTGGAACCAAGGAGCAGTCAAAAGAGTGGAGGTACAGTGGTTCTCCTTATCCAAAGAAGTTCAGGGTGCAAAAATCAGCCACTAAGGTGATGGTGTCTATGTTCTGGGATAAGGAGGGTGTGCTGCTAGTGGATTACCTTCAAAATAGTTCCACCATCAATGCAAGGTATTACATTGAACTTTCGGACCAATTGAAGGCAGCTCTGAAGGCCAAAAAATGTGCCAAGCTGTCCAAAGGAATCTTGTTCCTGCAAGACAACGCCTCTGCTCACAGTGCACAAGTGACCATGGCAAAACTGGTCGAGCTAGGCTTCCAGCTGGTTGACCACCTTATTCACCGTATCTATCTCCCTCTGACTATCATCTGTTACCAAATTTCACACCATTTCTGATGCCATGGCTCCTACGGATGACTGGTTTGAGGCACAACCGAAATCCTTCTATTTCCAAGGCTTACAGAACTTGGAATACCGATGTAAGAAGTGTGTTAATATCAGTGGAGAGTATGTGGAATAAATGTAAAGTTTCATCTTTCTATCTCGTTTCTTTCTGGGTAAGGCTGCTCCTCTTATTTCAGCACTTTGCTTTTACGTTTTCTAGCAACCAGGGCTAAAGGAGCCATCTGTCTAGAAAGTGAAATGTTTCTTTCTAGGAATTTACAGATCTGTCCTAATGGTGATCTGTTTGCTAGAGGGCAGAGACTATAGGCAATGAATTTATATCTTGGGGAACAATAGATACTGAAGGAACAGGCTAAAGGCACCTAAAGGCTGGTGTCCATGACAAAACAGTGATGCTCCGTATGTACCACCCACTCTTTGCTAATTTGCTAAACATATGCTGAAGTTCTGCAAAACAGATGGCACTGGAAGATGTTCCACCCTGTTAATTGATTTGTTCTTTTGTACTGAGTGAAGATGTTTGTTCTACATATCATTCTGTAGTCACCATAAATACAGATTTGACTCACTGACCACTGTGTGTTTGTACTAGCCTAATAACACCATCTTCCCACAGATCCTCTGGTGTGCACAGTGCAGAGATGATTTCTCTCATTTATACTGGTGTATATATAAATAAAATGCGGCACAGCAGAAGTTTGTTTACTGTTCCTTGGATATATACTAGGCCTGGGCGATCCACAAAAAAAATTGTTCAATACTCCCCTTGGATGTAGGAGGCGCTGGTGCTTTGTATCTGATAGACTTCCAACGTTTTCAGTGGTTCTCTGTGAAGTGAATTGGATGTACTTCCGAACCGTAATGGCTTTGTTAATGGCGGATGCTGTCATGTTAAACCCAGGAGACCTGTAAACAAATGCGGCTGAAATCACTTTTCTCCCTTCCCACGTCAGACTGACTTGGGAAGGGAGAAAAGCAATTCCAATTCGGGTTTAACAGGGCTCTTGGCCTAGGTCCCTCTCTCCCAGGAGCCCTGTTAAAGAGCCCTGTTAAACCCCGGGTTGGAATCGCTTTTCTCCCTTCCCACGTCAGACAGACTTGGGAAAGGAGAAAAGCGATTCCAAGCCGCGTTTCTTTAACAGGGCTCTTGTCCCAGGTCCCTCTCTCCTGGGAGAGAGGGACCTGGGCCAAGAGCCCTGTTAAACCCCGGGTTGGAATCGCTTTTCTCCCTTCCCACATCAGACTGACTTGGGAATGGAGAAAAGTGATTCCAACCCGGTTTGTTTTACAGTTCCAATCCTTTTCGAAGATGGCAACAGAAACTTCATAATTGATCAGCTACTTCTGGTTTCCCTCTCTCTCCTCGTAATCACTTCAAAAGTCAATTAATTACGATTTCATTACGAGTAACAGGAGATCCGATGATATCGCCCAGGCCCAATATATACAGCTTTTACTTTTTAAAAAAGTACTCCAAAATGTATCTGTTTTGTCCTCAGAGTTTCTAATGCAAGAACATGGGCAACTAATCTTTTTCACGCATCTCAGTCACTAGTGTAGGGACTTCGGCAACTTATCCATTGTATGAGAACAGAAAATTTCAAGGCTTAAAAAAAAACCAAGCTAAACTTAACACTAGAAACAGCATACATTTGCAGTAACTTCCTGTAAATTCTGCTACAGTAGAGTCTCGCTTATCTGACGTTCTGACTTATTTGATGCTCTTATCCTATGCCCCCCTTTCCTCCAACATTTCCCCTTCAATTAAAAAAGCCCTCCCCAATTTTCTCCATTCCCAGTAAGTGAAAAAGGCAAGACGAGGAGGAGGGAGAAAAGTGAAAAAAGAGGCAGGGCCAGAAGTGGAAGCGTTTCTCTCTCCTTCCCTCTGTGATTTCCATGCTTTTCTTCTGCATCTGTACACTTCCTGCTGGACCGTTTCTAGCCCCGAGGCATTGCTTGCCTTAACCCCTTTTAGTCCCTG
>JARBWK010004446.1:0-10337 GCA_030556195.1 Anolis apletophallus
CTTTTGTTTTACTCATATGCCAATATTGACAGTTATTTCCGTCTGAGCTTCCCTTCCTGAAATTCATATATGGCCACAGACCCCTGATTGGCTGGGATGGCAAATGGGAGAAGCGCCGATAGGCCCCCAGAGCTGGTCAACGTCCCGCCCATCAGCTGATTTCAACGTTCCGACCAATCACCGACGGAGCCGGCCCAGAAGGGGGCAGGCGGGAATTTCAATTGTTTTGACAGTTCTGTAACCTTTAAAAACCAATGTTTTGAATGTACAAGCATGCGTTCTTTGCGGGAATCAGGGTATTGCGGTTCGCATCCTCTCAGCTGAGCAGAATAAACAATTTCGTGGCATCTACCTTGCAGATTGGTGAGCATAATTGGATCTACGGGAGGCGGGTAGGCTACGAGGACCTAGTCGCTCCTGGCTCGCCAGGTTAATCGAACCCTCGTGGCCTCTGTCCCGCAGTCGGTCTGTGGGACTTGTCTGGTTGTCAGACAGCCGGCCTGGGGGATTGGCAGCTGTTCGATAACAAGCCTGCCATGTGACAAATCCATCTCCTGCTACTGATGGGAAAATCTGTCAATAGTCCCCAATTGCACCCTTGTGCCACAACTTAACCGGTGTGATGATCCCTAATGAGGGGGATGAGATGGTTCTGCTTTCTGCACTCCCATTCCCAGTAATTAAAGTTTAAATGCTATTGTTTTTTTAATAGAAAATATAAACTTTGTAGACACTGTGAAGTTACTTCAAAAATAATTTTTTAAAACTTATGGAATTGTGGGAGAGTGAAGTTCCTGCTTAAACAGGAGTAATGCCATTGTTGAATGACAACTAAAAATGGATATCAAGGTGGTCATCCCTGTAAGTTGCCAGTGTCCGTGATCATGTAACTACCAAAGGATGATGGCTTAGTATGATAGCTCCATAGTCATCAGTGAGTCTATCACAGAGCTCAGAGACAGAGCTTTTGGGAGACACACCAGAGGCTATGTGACATCACAAAACAAGTCTATTTGCAATAAATAGCATATTTTATAAGAAACAGCCTTGTTACTATTGGCTGCCAGAAAACAGAATAAAGCTCTTAATGCTTACATTAACTAAAGTGAATGTATACTAATATATCTTGTTTTAGAGGAGCTCCCAGTATTACCCCATGCAATCTAATTAGCACCACCCAAATTCATTTTTCTCCATAGCCAGCTGTCCAAAAATAATTTTACTGCTCTGAACACTTTGAGCAAGATCAGATGATCAATCAAGGCAATATATGAGCTATTAAAAACCACAACTGCATTATTTCAAGGCCATAATTAAAAAGTTTGGTCCTGCTTTTGGTCCTCCTATTGATTTTCTAAAGGAAACACTTTTCAGTTATGCTGTAAATCCCAATAAATCACAGCCCGATGGAGAAAATATATTACATTTAGTCTCTTCCATAAAACATATACGCATCTAGCCCACATTGTCAGCTGGGCAAGAAGAAATATTAAATGGTCATAAATTTGCAACGCACTTTTATAACTGCTGGGGTTTGAAGCAAATATAATTTGGCATTTTATTGATATTCCTAGTATTTAAAGCTGACAAGCACTACCTTAAATTTTACCATGTAAATCTGATTTGACAATAAAAGCCTTTTTTGCAATCTGGTTTGAAGCAGTTGTCGTTGCAATAAAATGAGAAGTGCCAAGGAGGAAATGGATTGTTATATCTGCTAATCCTTCCTTAGAAGAACCTCTTTGGATTACTTAGGAAGCAGCTGCTCAGAGCACCAACATCTTTCCTGAATCCTTTTCTTTCTTACAACGCATTGCCATCTAGTCAAAGGACTAGTCATAGCCAAAAAAGTCTTTTCATCTCCAGGGAAATCACAAGACTGTATTATATGAACATAGTGTATCATCATTGGAAAACAAGTTTGAATTGACTACTGATTTGTTCCTGGGCACAATTTAAAGTGCTAGTCATAACAACAACAACAACAACAACAACAACAACAACTTCATTTATATCCCACCCTATCTGCCCAGAGGGACTCAGGACAGTTTACATTGAATGCCATGAGATACTAGACAAAAAAACACCAAATTAACCAAAACCACCCAAATCCCACAACCCAAATCGACATCGCCATTGTCACAGAGCCCTATATGGTTTAAGTCTGAATGATCTCACTATACCAATCTGCCAAAAACTTGAGCTCTTTAAGGGAAAGTTTTTTTCTTGGTCCTGCCACCATCATAGGCTCATTTGGTGAGACAGATGTCTTAGGACCTCATCAAACGAGAGCCTAGATTCACTTTAAATCCAGTTGCTGCCACCTGCAGAATTCTGGAGTTTGTAGTTTGTAGAGGGGCCTTTAAACTGCTCCGCTAGACCAGTCCTGGGATTAACTAAACTACAAATCCCAGAATTCTGTGGGAGTCAGAAAGCAGATTTAAAGTGGATCCAGGTTCTAGTGTGATGAGGTCCTCAGTGGCTGCTCCCACCCTTTGAAATTCCTCTGAGTACGGCTTGCCTCCTCCTTTGCCTTCCTTTTATTATTTAAGCAAGCTTTTAATGTTTAAGCACAACGACTTTTTTATTGCGCATGTTTTATATATTTTCTAGCTCTTTAATGTTTTAAATTTATTTTAAAAATGCATTATGATACAATTTAAATTGTTTTCCAAATGTATGGCAAATGTGTTTAACTTCCTGTTTTTGGAAGCTGCCTTGGGTCTCTCTCCAGGAGAAAAAATGCATATAAACTATCAAACTAACCAATTCTTATAAAAGGGCAAAACCTTTTTTAAACAACTCATCTTTAATATATGGTAAATATGGGTTGTAATTGAATCACTGTGCAGGCAGTTCCCAAGTTACAAATAAGATGTAAGTTTGTATGTAAGTCAGAACAGGCACATTTTAAGTGTAGTTTGTTGGTAGCCCTGACATCAGCTGGGGTAGCAGAGGTCTGGAAAGTGAGAGATAGGAGTATAACTAATATCCTCCTTTCTTTGCCCCCCCAATTCTTCAGTGTCCCATCACCCTGGCTGATATTGTGGCAAGCAAATGTGAACAGAAAGGACATGTATTGCAACCCAAGAATGCTGTGACATTTTTGGATTGCAAGGGGGAAATAAGAGTGGTCATTTCATAGTTTTAGTACTGATCTACAAGGATTGGATGAAAAGTAATGCCTCCGCCTTCATTACTTGGGTTTGGATGGGAATATTTTAATACATCCAATGCAGAAATAATCCTTAGAATGTCCTCTTTAACTATCACTATTCACTTTTTTACATAATCACCAGAAAATTGGATACATTTCTGCCAACGACAGGTTTTCTGAAGCCATCACAGACGAAGTCAACACTCTGTTTCCACAACCAGCATCAGCATCCTGGGTACTCATCATGCATAGATCTTCCGATAGCCAAGCAAAGCAATAAAATGACCCACATGTTCTTGTGAAATGCCGATTATGCTTGAAATTTCTCTGTGATTGATACAACGATCGTCCTGAATCAATCCGTCAACCTTTCCCTTGTGAAACTTGGTGGTTGCTGTCACAGGACGTCCACCTCTTTGTCACGCAAGTCAGATGTTCCCACCTGAACATCTTTAAACTTACCCAATGATGCACTGTACTCACATCAACACAATCACCATAAACAGCTTGCATTCTCTGATGAATCTCCTTTGGAGTGACACCTTCTGCTCTCAAGATTTCAATGACTGCACATTGCTTAAGTCACATTGACTGATCATCTGCACAGGGTTCCATACTTCGCACTTTAACAACACAACCGTTCAATGCTAAGGCTTCCTGCCAAAATGGAACTGTAGAAGAGAGTTTACTGAACAAGCCAGTACCTGCCGCATACCAGTACAGCCATCTGTTGAGTTACGAAGGTGGAGGCATTACTTTTCAGTCATCCCTCGTACACTGATTTAATTTTTTTAAACCAAACATATCTGCCTTTGATTTTGCATCAGATATTCTCTTAATCTACTTCAAGGTTGAGAAGGCTGATGAATTTTTTTAAAAATCAAGGAAATCTTAAGAAATGTGAGGATAATGAAACCAGCAGATGTTCATACCTTGCCATTTCATTCCTCACCATTGAATTTCTTACCCCTTGTGTAATATTCTCAAGTATGAACTTTGTCATCTTAATGTATCCATATACGGACTTGATTTCATTGAGCTATTCACTGTTAACAGGTTAATTCTCTTAATTGCTTGTGTGTAAGATTATCACAACAGCAAAAACATCATATGGTATTTCATTGTGCTCATGCAAATTATGGCATGGGGGCCAGTCAGTTCTGGGAAAACATTATTTTCTGAGGCTGTATCATGCGTGATATCACCATGGGTATTGGGACTGCAGTTTTGGTATCTCCTGTGAAAGGAACAAAGTCTATCCCAGTATGAAAAGACTAGCATTTCAAGATTTAAAAAAGAACTAATACCCTGTGGACAGTACAGTACTCGGAACTTTCTTTGCACTGGCTTATGGAAAAAAATACTGACAACAACTCCTTTCAGAAAGGAATATCTGATAAAGGAACATGTTTTCAAAGACTCTTAATACCCAGGAGATGAGAAAGGTCAAACATAATGGGAAAATGAACTGTTGAAAGGACTAGTTTAGCTGAAATGAAGCTATTTTTGCTGCTATGTGCCATTGAAAAAAAATGTATAAAGGCCCTTTAAACAAAATAAATGATGAAATAAAGCAGAAGAAATAAGTAGTGATAACTACTTGCATCCAAAAAAGACAACGTGCAACCTTTAATCAGTGGGGAAATGTTCATATGCACATATGAATTTTATGTATGAATTTTAATATTTCTTGTGATTAATTTGATTTATTTCTTTTGGAGGAAGTATTCCATTCTCTTCAAAGAACCCCATTCTTATGGCAGTAATTTTCAGAGACAGCACATTCTGAAAAGAATGTGGGTGATATTGGTTGGGTATAACAGATGAATATTTGTATTAGGAAATTGCAGCTTCCATTGAATAAATGTATCAATTCCACTAAGAGGCTGGTATAGTTTGGCATTTCTCGGGAGTTTGAAAACTGCAGAGTTTTCTAACACTCTTCATTGTTTGTGATTGACTCCATGCAAAAACATGCATGTGATGTTTTTTCACAGAAAATCACATTTTCTGTGGTAAAATTTGTTTTCTGTGCAAGAAAGGTACAAACTTTGTCCAGAAAAAAATGTGATGTGTGAAGATTCAGATCAGTTACTCTTCTCGAATATCATTCTTCTGATATTTAAGAAGCATGCTTTTAAGTATCTTTCAAATATACAAGGGAGAAACAAATCAAACTCGGGCTTTGAGTTTATAAAGTACAAGAACAAATTTCAAGGAGTGGAAACTGCATTAATTTTTCAACATACTGTTCTGCTACATTTATACACTTAGCCCAGCATTTAACTAATTCCTGGAAAGGTTCTACATAGAAAGAACAATTTTAGGACTTCCTGCTTCACTTCATCATCAGTGCTGAAATGCTGACCTTTGAGGGGTCCAAATCATAGGTGGAAATCACAATACCTCTCAGCATGTAGTGCCGTGAGCGCAACCTTTCAGTGCATTTTAGTAAACACTACAAGCACCTTAATTCAATAATTGGACAAAGAACGATGTTGACATCTCCTTGGCTAAACATGAAGAGGTCAACAAAATCTAACTCGGCATATTCTAATGAGAAGGAATTGGAAAACATGGTCAAACTGCTGGAGTCATTCTCGTTTTATAAGGAGTCATTTCTTGTCTTTTTTGCTTCAGATTGGCATCAGCTATCCGTAAGTATGTCTCTTCAGTTTTCAAGTTTCAAACAGGCACATATATCACTGAATTAAACATATGTAGAGGGAACTCTAGAAGGAGAACATGTTCATTTTTCAGTAGAATTAGGCTTTAAACTTGAGCTCATTTGCACATAGTTTGATATGTATGCTTCCTTTAATCTAGTGGTGCTTCCTTTTTATCTAGGTTCATGACAAAATATAGGAGCAACCAGGGGAGCAATTGGGTTAAAAGAAATGCTAATTGACATACCAGGCTATTTCTGTCACATGTCACTTCATCATTTTGTTATCAATATGTTCTTTCCATCCATTTAAAAATGCATTTTAAAAGACAATGCACTAGAGCAGGACTGTCCAACTGGCGGCCCCCGGACCGTATACAGCCCCCCAGCCCCTTCCCCACGGCCCCCTACCCTCCTGCAAGATATCTGTCTTTTAAGATTTTTTTTAAAAAAATTTAAAATATTTTTTTGGAATATTTTTTTTGGAATATTTTTTGGAATATTTTTTATTTATTTTTTTCACGGGGGGGGGTGAGGGGTGGGGCAGGGAGGAGGAGCGGGCTCTCTTTCTCCTCCTCCTACTTCCCTCCCTCCCCCTCTCCCTCTCCCTCCCTCCTTCTTTCTCTCTTTCCCCCTTTCATTCCTTCCCCCTTCCACCACCTGAAGGAAAGAGGGAAGGAGAGAGAGAGTGCACGAGTGAGAGGGGCGTGGCCAGAGCGAAAAAGGGGTGGGGCCAAGTTCGAGCACGGGGGTGCTCACCCATTCCCTTTCCGGCTTCCTCCTCTCCTGAGGCTTCGTGTCAAGTTTGGTCCTGATCCATCATTATTCGAGTCCACAGTGCTCTCTGGTTGGAGGAGAACTACAACTCCCAAACTCAAGGTTCAGTACTTTCTGTTGCTCTCATGAGAGTTTAGGTTTGATTCAACATGGCTGAGGAATGCTTTGATTGTGTTTTCCCCTTATGGCAGAAGGAGATTGGACTGGATGGCCCTTGGAGGTCTCCTATTCTAGGAACCCATTGTAATTATTATTATCATCATCATCAGAGGCTGAATGGTCATCTGTGAGGAATGCTTTGATTGTGTTTTCCCCTTATGGCAGAAGGAGGTAGGACTGGATGGCCCTTGGAGGTCTCCTATTCTAGGAACCCATTGTAATTATTATTATCATCATCATCATCAGAGCCTGAATGGTCATCTGTGAGGAATGCTTTGATTGTGTTTTCCCCTTATGGCAGAAGGAGGTAGGACTGGATGGCCCTTGGAGGTCTCCTATTCTAGGGACCCATTGTAATTAATATTATTATTATCATCATCAGAGGCTGAATGGTCATCTGTGAGGAATGCTTTGATTGTATTTTCCCCTTATGGCAGAAGGAGATTGGACTGGATGGTCCTTGGAGGTCTCCTACTCCATGAACCTGTTGTTGTTGTTATTATTATTAGCAGAGGCAGAATGAATATTATGCCTTATCATTCAGGGTTATAGGCCTGTGTGGAAGGGCCCTGGCTTCTTATTTGACTTCCTTTCCACACATCTGAATAAAATCCCATGTTATTTGCTTTAAACCAGATTATATGAGTGTGGACTCCGATAATCCAGTTCAAAGCAGGTATTCTGGGTTATATGGCTGTGTGGAAGGGCCCTGAATCCACACTGCAATATAATCCAGTTCAAAGCAGGTTTTGTGGGGTTTCCTGCCTGGATATTCTGAGTTATATGGCTGTGTGAAGGGCCCTGAGTCCACACTGCAATATAATTCAGTTCAAAGCAGGGACTGGGACTTGAGACTGGGATTTTGGTGTTCATCTCTATCTCCAAGTCAAAGCCCGGTGTCCTCCACAGACACCTCAAGGCGGGAGAGGGCGGAGCGGGGAGGGGCGGGGCAGGGGTGGAGCCAGGGAGGGGCGGAGCCGGGGGAGGGGGCGGAGCCGGGGGGGGCAGACCCTTCGGCCCCCCAGGTCATCAGTAACTGGAATTCCGGCCACAGGTCCGGTAGAAGTTGGACAGCCCTGCACTAGAGTAATATAAATAATTTTCTCTCTTCTCTCTCAATAAAATATTCCACATATCTAATATGTATTATTTTAAAAAATTAAATAATTGATAGAGTATTATTCTTTGGCCCAGTCTATGCTGCTATATAAACTTAATTATATGGTCAGTGTAGACTCATATAATGCAGTTCAATGAAGTTAAATTGCATTATATGGCAGTGTAGATGGGGTCGTCTCTTTCTTGGTCTCCCTCTTCTTCTTTGTCTTCTTCCTCATGTTTTTAGGCAAGATGTGTCCTTTAATGTTGTTTAAATTTTTGTATCCTGTAAATTTAAACATGGTTTTGTTTTGTTTTTTAAAGTAAGCTGCTATGAATCATGAATTGATAAAAGGCCAGAATCTAAAATGGCCCCTGTGGGTGGCTGAGATAGTGACACTTTTGCTTTCTAATGGTTTAGTGTACATAAACTTTGTTTCAAGCACATTATTGAAATATTGTCTATAAAATTATTATCAGGTACTAAGCATATGTGAAACTTACATTAACTTTGTGTTTAGACTTGGATCCCATCTCTAAGATATTATGTACATTTGTGTAAATGCAGATCTTCCAAAATCTTAAAAAGTTCAAGATCCAAAACATGTCTGTTTCCAAGCATTTCAGATAAAGGATATTATTATTCAGCCATCAATAATACAACAGGCAAAGTAGCAAAGTTCTAACCAGCATATTTATCCATGTAATGTATGCCAGGACAGAAAGATTGCACTGGAATTCTTTTGGAAAATGATTCTTTCCGGAAAAAATGCGCATTACCACTGTAAGTGTGGAGAAAAATCTCACCCATACTGGTAACCAATAGGAGACAATTGGACTGCCTCAGTCAGCACTGCTCTGACATCCTGCTGTTGATTGATCTAATGTTTCAGCAAGGCTGGCAAATCATTTTGAAATTATTTCCATTAGCTAAGTTAAACTTACATGGCAAACCATTATTCTGCTGAAATAAACAACACCATTTCTTCCTGGTATTAAGGAGACAGGAGTTGTACCACTATTTATCATTGCATGCCTCTTGTATATTTGGTTTCCAATCAGCAAGCCAAATCAGATCCTAGTGAAGCATGTATATAATGTTCTTGGCAATATATGTCAACAAGAACATTAATGCTGTATCATTTGCATTCCAAGGCCAATATTTCATAATCTGTTTATTATCAACGTTAGGGAAGTCTATTGGTTATATATTTTGCCTGCTTCCCCACATCTATTTTGTTTTGTCTATAAAATTAAGTAATCAAACCTCCTGTAGCAGATTAGTTTACAAAGGTTGCTAATGACACAATTAAGATGAGGAATAGATAAGTGGCAACTTGGTATGCGCAACGAGAGCAGGGACCTGAGACAATTTAAAATATTATTTGGGCATGGAGACACATTGGTGTTAAACTTATTGCCCTATGTACCAACCTATTCAGTATTTTGCAAAGAGAACTAAAGAGTTCACAAAAATTCAAAATAGCCAGAGAACTCTGATTTTATAAGGGAAATAACTCTAACACAATATGCCAGTCTAGTGTAATTGCCTTGGTTTTTTACAATTATTTAGAGCCCCCTTCACACTCATGTCAGAAGAACTAACATAAAAGCTGGCAATGTTTAATTCTACCACACATAGGGCAGGGGGGGCTTCTTACAGCCTGCCTTAGTAGATGAGAATATTCCTAGTTCTTCTCCCTATTGGGCTAAAATAAAGTGCCTTTATTTATTTATTTATTTATTTACGTCATTTATATGCCGCCCTTCTCACCCCGAAGGGGACTCAGAGCAACTTAAAAGATACACATACATTTTCCTTTAAAAAAATTGAAACCAATGAAACCACACCATAGAGTCACCACACTAAGGGCCATCTAATCCAATATTGATGTGCCATTCAGGAATGTACAATTAAAGAACCACTGACAGATGGCTATCCAGCCTCTGCTTAAAAACCTCAGAGGAGGAGACTCCACTAAACTCTAAAGGCAACATATTTCAATGGGCACACAGCTTTTCCATCAGAAAGTTTATCCTAATGTTTAGATGAAATATTTTCCTGTAGTTTGAATTACTCCTTCTTGTTCTAGTCTCACTCCCTTCTCAAGATGACATCTTTTCAAATATCTAAACATGGCTATCATGTCACCAAGTGTGTTTCATCTCTCGGCATTACTTCGCGAACGAAGATTCAGGAAGGACTCATCCCACGCTTTTTACAAGCGCGTTGATGACTAAAAAGGCCAATCTGAGATAGGCAAGTTCGGTTGCAGAAAGCGCAGCAGAAAGTCTCCTTGGGTGATGTTTTTCCATGTTGCGGTTCTTTTTCTGCGTTGTCGTTTCTCGTCGAGACCCATTCGGCGTGTCTTCTCGAAAGAGGCCGCAGCATTGTGGATAGTGCTTCTCCATGCCTCCCGATGTGAGGCCAGGGTGGACCATTGTTGGTGATCAATCTGGCCAAGCCTGAGATGTTGTTTC